>VNJU01002262.1:0-33735 GCA_008042675.1 Drosophila seguyi
TTAAATGAGTTCAGAGGTAGGTGGAAGGGGCTTGGGGTTCGGTGAAATTCGTGCTTTAATTGTTAGAAAAAGTTGTAATTACTGTGTGAAATATAGTTCACTCTTCTGGGGCCAACTCAAGTTTCCGAATTTGGCTGGCCCCGAACGTAGTTGTGCGAACTACTCAGGCGCGAATTGGAAACTTTCCTTGTCTGGCTTAAGCATATTTAATGATTGTGTGGGCCACAAAGCATTTCATAAAGAACAATACAGGGCCAGGACCAAAGTATTGCACCGCACATGCAAAGACAGACAAAATTGTCTGCAAATTGAAAGCGAAATGTGAGCGCATTTTAATAAAGCATATGCGGTGCCCCCGCCAACAGGCCTTGCTGCGACCTGGGGCATTCCTACTCCCTGTCGTTTGCCAATAACTTTGGCACTATCTGGCGCAGGAACACGGCCCAAGGACATGCCGACGGGGCGACCTCATCGCCAACGAGGAGTGCAGACAAAGCCGCAGTCACAGCTCGCTCTTGCGGTTGAGTTATGGGCGGGCCGGGCCAGAGGGCGCTCCACGACCACGCCCCGGCCACACACTCTCCAAGGAGCTCACGAAATGTGCAAGCGACACAAAACATTTCGCAAAATGTAGCAGGCTTTTAGGCGGCGCAGCCGGAGGGCCCGAGCAAAGAAAAACAACATTTTGCGGCCAACATTAAGCCCAACAGAAGTGGGCGCCGGGAAGCACAACAACAATGAACCCAAATGAAATGAACTAAAACAGAATGGAATAGAATAACTTGACCAAAATGCGACAAGAAAATTGTATTACAACAATGGAAAGCGATTGTGGTGAAAAGTACAATAAAATGTCGCTAAATTAGACATGAAGACAACCGCAGTCGAAGGGCCGAAAGAAGACGCCAGTGTAATCTACGGAAGTGGTGGGGCGGGACACTTCGAGTTGAGATTCTGCTTGGAGGGATAAGTGGAGAGTTGCCCAACTAATTGAGCTATGTATGTAAGGTCTTACAACGGGGAAATGGATAATAATTTCTCAATATTTAATCTCTAATACATATGTGTTTATTGTAAATAAATATCAAAAATATCAAATAGATTGATATTTTTAAGTGATATTTGAAATATAACTTCTTTATAAAAAAAATGTCATTTATGCGATATTTTTTTTAAATATCCTACAGCCCTAAAAATTTTGAGGGAAAAAAATACAAATGATTCAGTTTTCAACATATTTTCATATAATTTAAGATATGGCCATTTGTATTATGCTACAATTTCGGTCTCACTATACCTTATTGCTGTCATAGAAATTGTCAAGATATTTATTGAAAAATATTTTAATTTCAACATCTTCTTATCTGTTCAGAGAAGTAGTTTCAGAGTGATTTGAGTGACAGGACTCAAAAGGTTCTGTTTAGAAGTGCTCTATCCAACTCCCTTAGTTTCACATCTGGCGTCCCACAAGGCAGCCATCTCGGCCCACTGCAATTTACATTGTTTATCAATGACCTTTCGCTAGTTCTAATCAACTCAAGACTTCTTATGTACGCTGACGATGTTAAACTATGCCTGCAGTATAAGGACAGCTTATGCCAGTCAGACTTACAATCGGATCTTAACAACTTTCAAGCATGGTGTAGTGCTAATTTATTACATCTCGACATCTCTAAATGCAAACTGATGGCATTCTCACGTGTCACTCCTCAGTATGCTTAGTGAAAGCGCTTTGGAAAGAATAACTCTTGTTGATGATCTTGATGTTCGTCTAGATCCTAAGCTATCGTTTTCAGAACATATTTCTTGCATGGTTAAAAAGGCCAGAGGCGTGATGGGATTTATTAAAAGGTCCGCAAGGAATTCGATTCCCCTTATATAACGAAGACTCTCTTTACTTCGTTAGTTTGTCCTATTTTGGAGTCCTCAATTTGGAGTTCATATCAAACCCATTGAATCCGTTCAAAAAAACTTAACCTGGGATGCCGACCTAAGATTACCGTCTTACGCTAGTAAGCCTACCATCCCTAGCTAACCGTAAAACGATGCTTGGTGTAGTTTTTCTAGACAAGCTAACTTCTCTTCCCCGACTAACATCCAGAACCTTTATCCCCTTAGCAGTAAATCAACTGTATGAGGGAGTTTGAGGTACATGAACCCTTTAGGGTCTTATGTACCGCTTGACTGCATAGAGGGGAGTGAGAGCCTCCCTCGCCTTAAAACTATATTGCTAGGAGAATTAGCTCGTAATATTGCATGAACCTTGTACTAAATTTTAAACTAATAAAGCAGAGTTTCTGCAATGATCAAACATCTCTTAAACTAAGAGAGTTACATTTTTAGCTCACAGACCTTAAAAAATATATACAGATTAAAAGAGTGTTGTCATCTCATTAATAGTTCTTACCAATCCCAGCTGATTCTGTATTCAGTTCTCCTCCCGCGGTCTTATACTCGTTCCCAGATGCACAATTTCGGTACCTTTCTTCTTTGAAGGCTGGCGGCTTGCACTTCCGGAATTCCATTCCGGCTTGTGTCTGTCATCGACGATCCGAATCCCTATCAGCTTCTGCCTCATTGAATTGCGACCCATGCTCAACCACATCATCTAGTGCCAGGACCAGGCCAAGCTTTCAAGTGAACTTCAGGAGGTGCAAGCCAGAAACCAATTTGGAGGAGTCCCAGGCTGCACTGAAGGAAGGAAGGATAAGGTGTTATGAGATGGGAGGTCATTACTTAAAAATGGAGAGTTCACCGCCATTAAAGCCAAAGCTAAAGAATTTGTGTTCTACTGGCAGGGCAGTAATGGTCGGGATGCAGAGAGACACTTCGTATTCGTGGTCTCGCACGGGCCTACAAAAATTATAAAGTGGCACAAGAAGTGAACCAGAAAAATCACTTAGAAAACTGCGTCTTATTGAAGCTAGGCGGAAAATGGACCATGATTGTGATTTTTGTTGATACTTTATTTGTCAGGTGGAAAACAAAACTTGGAATTGATTGGTTTATATAAACGAATATTTTAAAATATTAATAGTTTGCCCGTAATTAAAAAAAAAGGAGATATTTCAGACTCTTCATCAATATTTATTACAAGGATTATCGGAGTTTATTTTGCCTGGAAGATACTTTATTTAAATTATTATAATTAAATTATTTGGATACAAATCACACGGTCTGTTAAGATCGAAATAAAGATTGCAGGGTAATATAATTTTAGTCAGAAGTTCACAACACAGAGAAGACAACATTTCCGACCCTATGAAGTATATTACTCATCAGCTTCAACAGTCCAGTCGATCTACAATGTCCTTCTGTCGCTTGACCTTCTGTCCGCTTGTCCGTTTCTATGCAAACTAGTCCCTCAGTTTTTATACCCTTGCAGGGTATTATAATTTTAGTCTGAAGTTTGCAGCGCAGTGAAGGAGACATTTCCGACCCATAAAGTATATAAAGTCGGAACCGGCCGGATCGGAGGACTATATCATATAGCTGCCATAGGAATGATCGGTAAATTTTAATGAAAAAAATAATAACTTAGACAATTTTTAAGATATTTGCATCAACTTTTAGATCTGACCATTTGGTATTATTTTAGAATTTCGGCAGCACGTTAGTAGTTAATTCCTCGAATTCCTTTTCTATACTTTCATCTTTTGCGCCTACTTTCCTTTTCTTTATTTGTATTATTCTAGTTTTTTATTTTTATCAAAATCGGACTGTTATATATGTCAAAACAGCTGTTTGGTTTTTTTTCTTGCAACATTTAGTTTGTTCGCAGCATTTTAAATTATGTTAGAGCACGCGAAAGAGAAAAGTCAGAAAATTTTTATTTCTCTTTTCAAATTTTTTTTCTGGAGTTTTGTGTTATTTAAAAAATTTTTAAATACTTACTGCAAGGGAAGTTACTTGCTTTGTTGTATAGTTGTTAATAAGGTACTCCTTGTTGGGAAATTTATATTTCCTATCAATCCCATCCTAGACCGAATGCCTCTTAGGAAGCCATCGCATGATTTCGGAAATCCGTTGCGACGAGACTTTTACCTTCACCGCAGAACTCTGGTTTTTATTTCGTCATGTTGCTTTAACAGTGTTCTTAACTGCAAGTTTCGTTACTTAAATATATATCAGAGTGTACGAAACAATATAAAACTTAAGCTCAACAAAATACCTATAAACTGCATAAAAGAAAAAGTCTTCATCACTACCCAATTTTCGAAATGGTTTCATGGTGATTTTTTAAACAATCCAGTCTCTGTGTCCGCCACCAGCAATCTTATTTGCTGTCAACTCTACATATACCGATCAGTCCCATTTCAGATTTATTCAGTCATTCGATTTGCATAAAACTTTAACCGGAATTTAAAAATATCTTTTCTTTAAAGTTCAATTTACTTAAGTTCGGTTACTTAAGTCTAAAAAAATAATCTAATTGAAAAAAATATTATTTATTCTTGTTTATGCCGGTTTCTCACCATACTGTATAAGTCCTCATATGTATGTAGCTATTTGAGCAAAATATATAATTACGATATTAACTTATAAGGCAAATAGAGTTTCTACTTCCCATAATATATCTGGAAATTGCTGTTAATACACTCTTATAGAGCGCAGCTATCTAAAAGCATTTGATATTTTGCAGAGCGGGATAATATTTTACAAGGAGGCTGGGACCCTGTTAAGTTAGCTCTTCGCAATATTTTAACAGTGCGGATGGTATTGGGCCCTCAGTGGTATTAAATTACGAAATTCAAAAAAATTCTGGAAATTGTAGTAATCATGAGACTTCAGTTATAGCCACCTCGTTTCGTGCTTCACAGGAAATAAAAGGGAAAGTCACGTGCGCAATTTCAAACCCAATTTAATAAGACAATTTGATGAAAAATAATTTGCTATAAAGCGGAAGGCAGTCGTCTTAATAGGCTGAAAGAAGGAAATCGTTTTGGTCCAGGGCGGACAACCCTCTCGCTGGCCCAGTCGGTGTCCAGGGGGTCTCGAAATTATGCGATTATCGTGACATTAAGGCGAGAGAATAAGACCCACACAAGCCGCTTAAAGTTCTATCAAAGCTGTATTGGTCGAGGGCTTCCGTCTGGGTCGAGCTGCTCCTGTTGCTTCCGCCCATCTGCCTCAGCCCCCCCAAACTGACAACACAATGCTCAGTGACGACGAAGAAGTCGCTGAGCTAGACGGAGGGACGGTGGAAGTGCCTTGAACCATCCAGCCCGACTGAGACTGGGACTCTCACTTCTGTACTCTGTGTGAAATAATTGCTAGGAATTTTCACGCGTATTTCCGCCATCGCCTTCCGCCAGGTTGAAGGCAGTCCTGGGAGCGACTTCTTCCGCCTGGGCACTAAACATTTCAGAGCAATTTTCAGCTCACCTGCGCGCAAAGCATTTCCACAGCTCGTTCCGTTCGTCGTTGCGATTTTAACAATTTTATTAAATTGAATTTATATCATTTACACGCTTGTCGACTTCAAGTCTGCCGAGGACGGGGGCATCTTCCTGCTGCTCCTCTGGCGTTTAATTTCGCGCTTTCGTTTTATATGGCATTTGTGTTGGATCTACCCGCTAAATGGTTGTGTGGAGTCGTTTTTTTCCGGGCCTGTCGAGCCTTTGGAAATTGTTGCTTTCACGATTATTGATGCGGGTGGAATTTAATTGGTCGACCTGCCTCTGTTCGTCCGTCGATGGGATCTCTGTAGCCCCAGTCTGTCTGCTTATTAGATAATATTTTTCCAGGCTAACGAGTTGGCGTAGCCTCCCAGTCAGATAAGACCCCCTGAATGGGCATTGCGGGAGGCTGCAGTGCTTTAGAATGCGAAATTGGATAGAGAAGCGTTTTAGGGACGAGGAAATCAACTGTTTTGACCGTTTCCTTAGGTTCTATTGCTCTTTGAATCCCAAATAAAACTGACTCGCAAACTTTTAAAGAGTTGCCACGCATGTCTGTGCCGAAAATTTGTTTAAATAAAAGAGAACTTTTCTTATTTCGCGCAAAGCTTTTTCTCACGAATAAAAACGAGTGTGCAGCAGGGGCAACAACAAACAAATAAGCGGCAAAGAAACTTCGACGCCGATACAATTTCGTAAAATGTCGAAAACTGTGATTGCTTGGCAGGCAGAAGGGCTTACTCCGCGCTGCCCTGATCCTTGCAGAAACACAAACTACTTCAGCGACCAACTTTGAGTCAAATGTAAATACTTTTCCTGGCAAATATTATCACAATTCCACGCGGCTGCTGGCAGAGATACTAAATAAACTGTTGGCTTGGGTCGCAGTCGGAAAGGAAGCTGCTGGAAATATCTTGCAATTGCAATCAAAAAGAACTTGACTGGGACTGGGTTGGGGCAACAGATTCTGCTTTTTGGCGGGTATTCATAATCTGGAAAAGGAACAGGGAAGAATACGGAGGAGAAGTTCCGGAAAATCGATCCATTCCTAAATCTAACTGACTGACGGCGCTCTCTCGCGTAATTCCTGGCGCAATTAGCGCAATGTGTCGGACAAATTAGTCGAGAGCCCCGCTGAGCTCCCTTCCGATCCGCACACAGAAGGCGCATAAAATTTCATGTCCTCGAATATTGCGCATACGCCGAGTGGCGCAGCTCTAAAGCTTCCAGGCGATAAACTGCCAGTGCCTGCAACGGGCGACCGCGACCACATGGCCATCGTTTGGAAGGGCAATGACTAGAACGTGGCCCGCCGCATCCGCATCGATTGCCATTGCCGGGAAGGGGTTACGGCCTTCGGGCCCTCGGCCGGGGGGGCTGTCATGGGCAACGACATGCCATATTAATCTGGTTAATGATGAAACTGAATCACCGCTTTAAACGAGCCACTGCGCAATGAAGTACCGGCTCCTGCTGCTGCTTCTGCTGGTCCCTGCCGGAGCCCTTGGCCTGGTTGCGTCGCATAAATGGCCCCGGTTGCAAATAAATTAGCTGCGGCTTTCTCTCGCCTATCTGCCACTGACCATAAAGTTGCCGGACTCTCCGATTTTTTTTACGGTCCGAAGTCGCGGCCGCCCGTGCTGGAATTTAAGACAAGTTTATCTCGCCATCTAGTTGAGTTTTTGCATGCAGATTTAATGGCCTCGCTGGCTGCTTCGATTGGAACCGTTAACAAAACAAATTACTGCGTGCTTCTACCTTCTTACATATGCAATCCTTTTTGCTTTGGGGCCACCTTGTTGGTCTTTAAAGCTGGTCTCGCTTAAAGCTCTCCTGTGCGCCAATGCCTTGCGTTTCCACACAGTTGTCGAAAAATTGCTCAATTATTCAAACCAATTTCACGCATTTAATTGTGTAAATTTAGCCAGGCATGACAGACACATGCTCCCACTCCCACTACCAGTACCGCCTCCCGAAGCCTGGACCACCCACCGGGCAGTGTCCGTCGACTAACGGTAAGTAACGTCATAATCACCCCGAAGCGCACGTAATTGGCCAATCAATTGTGTCATTGTTCGCATTTATTACGCGACCTCTCGGACTCTGGCTCTGATCCTGCGTCTGTCTGGGGCTCGGGCCGCCCTGATTTATGTGGGAGGCTGTGGGCCAGTCGGTGGACGAAGGGGGCCAAGTGTTAGGCCTAACAAGGGAAAAATTAAGAAAAGAAAACTGCTGCAAATGAGATCCTGCGACAGAAGTTTGAATGCAGTTTTCGCTTCGCTCTGTTGTGGTTTTGTTTTGCATCTTTTTGCTGTTTTTGTTTCCAGCTGTAACTTTTTAACAAATGCACAAAACGAATGACAACTTCCGCTTCCGGGGGGCATTGGGGGATTCGAGCAGCCTGAGAAGCCCGCGGAGGCACGGCCGGCTGTCACTGCGAAAAATTACATGCCTTGCGCAAAAGTTTTGCCTCTTCATTATTCTAACATCAAGTCGACACGAGTTGCGGTTTTTGCAATTTTTCTTCAACTCCCACCCCCTCCTTCAAGTAGCCGAATTCTTCTCCGGAAAATTTCTGCACAGTCAGACAAAGTGAGAAGCGAGGCACAAACTTGTCCCAGGACTCCCGCCCAGCGCACATGCTGCCAGCCGGAGACAGCGACTCAGACACCCAGGGTACAGGAATTCGGAACGGGTGAGTGGCACGGGTGCTGTGCTGAAATTATACGCTGCATTTTAATCACAATTCAAATCAACGGAATCATCGTCATTATTCCGAACAGCCGGCGTCTCCGCACGCCAATCCATTCAGGGCGTTTTCTCCCCGTTAAAGAATGTTTTGAAGTGGAAACGGCATGGAGAAGGTACTTTGGAAACAATTTTTTGTTAGGTCCTGTACGTGGGTAGCTCCTCATTAACTCTCCGCGAGCTGCGAAGCGGTTAAAGCTGTTTTCACTAGTAAAAATCAGCGCCCTTCACGACGCCTTTCTGACTTATTGCAATTTTCCCAAAATTGATTACAGGTTGTCTTTAATATTCCTACTATTCTGGAAGAAGTTAGTGTGGCAGTAGACAGGTTATCAGTTAGTGCGGGAAACATCATAATTCACAGGACCTGCCAAACGCTTAGGAAGAGCACGCGAACCTTTCGTCCGGTGGAAAAACTTTTGTCGAACATTTTGTGGGTGATTTATTAATGGGAAAGCCAATGCAATTTCCCAGGCTTTGACAAATGGCGATAAGCACCGGGCAAGAGCTGCAAAAAACCGCAGGAGTAAATGGAAACTGTCAAAATGAGCCAAATCAAAGACAGTTGCAATTTGAAAAAGTTCTTCGGTTGCCGCCCAAGCCAGACGCAGAAGTTGCTTGCCTCGATCTTATCGTTTGGGGCAATTAGCATTTTGTGGCAATGTTGCAACAATAATTTAACGGGCCGGCAGGGGCTGGCAAAGAGGAAAGAAGCAAAAAATGCTGAATTTCCCCGGCCAAGGATGGGAGAGTGTGGAGAAAAAATTATTTGATTATCCTGCGGCCATGCCCTGTCACAATTTCGCAGACTGCCCGCCGAGCGTGTCGGCTGGGTCCAGGCTGGGCTCGGGTGTCCTCCTTCCTCCGCATCGCCTGGTCCTGGCGGAGTCCTGCACCAGCAGCAGCCCTATGAAAAGTGCCACATCAGCGAAAGTCTGTTAACTTCCGGTTTATGGTTACAGAAGCTTATGGAGTCATTTCCGCCTGCTCCCCCTGCCGCCCTGCAGTTTCCATTCATTCGGCTCAGCCGGGTAGCGGGACATCCGGACAGCAGGGCAGCCAGCTGGCGGTGCCCGCAGACCATTCTATTAAATCATCATTTCACTCTGAGCCCTGTCCAGTCGTTGCGCTTCCCTCGGCGCACTGCGCTTGCGGTAATTTCATTCTCCTTTTTTCGGTTGCAAGTGCTTCCTTTAGATTTATAATTAAGATTTGGTTAGCAGCAAATAGCGGCTCTTTTTAATTTATGTTACCTTGCCGGGCAGGCATCTTCAGCTGCCCGTAAAGCGGTAATTTATCATATTTTTAGCGTCAGCTCCTAACAAATTGTATGGCGACAGAGGACACGGATGGGAACTGGGAGCAGGGAGTGATGATTCAATTTAATTACGATGGGAGTCTTTGCCTGAGAGCCACATAAGTGGATCTGCACATTTTCGCACTCGAAAAATGGATCCCTGTTATGATACGGCCTCAATGGATTTTGGCTCTTGCAAATGGGAAATTGATGAGATTATAATAGAGCATCCATTAGGGCGACGGTCCGACCATCATCTAATCCAACAAGCTCAGTCTGATGAACAACGAAACGACTGACCACGAACAATGTTGGTGATCCAGAGAGCTCTGGTTTTCGGGATCATGGTCTGCTTAGCTTGGAGATTCGTCGAAAGCCACAAGGTGAGTTCCATCGCATAAATGTACTATTCTATTCTGCTTTTTACTCTCTTGCAGTCCCTGAACTATCTGCTCTTTCGAAAGATCACCACCGACCACAACAGCAAGTACATTTCGCTCTATGAAGTCGGAATCAGCGAGGACCACTACACGATCAACTTCACCTTGCACTTTGCAAGAGACATCACCGCGGACGTGTGGCTCAGGGCTACCATTGCCCAACGTGTATCCAAGGACTTTTACAGGGACATCTTTACCTACAACGTGAACCTGTGCCAGGTCATGGGTCGGGGCAAGGGCAACAGCCTGATCAATTACTGGCTAGACAATATCCTAAGACAGTCCAACATGCCCCGGAGCTGCCCGCTTAAAGAGGTATTGAAACACTTAAAAGGTAATGATTGTGAGTGCTTACGAGCTCATCCTACAGGGCAACTACTATATGAGCAACATTCGATCGGAAAAGGAAACCATACCGCGCTTCATCCGCTCCGGAAGCTTCCGGATAGACTCCAACGTTTATGTGAGGGACTGGCACAACGACAACCTGACGAACACGGTCTTCTACGTTGAAATCAAAATGAAGTGATTGGAGGGTCCGGCGGCTGTGAATCGGAATAGGAATAGGAGCCTGTGCAACTGGTCACATTAAAAAGCAATGAATCATTGAAGAACTCAAAACTCCCAGGCTAACATAGCTTCTCACTTCCAGCCGAGTAAACCGTTGCACGTGCATTTCCCATAAATAAATTAATGAGCTCGTCAACAAGAACAGGGATCCGCCATAGAATGGAAACACAGACGTGGCTGGGCGAAGTGCAAGCTGCGATTTATGCGAGTGCACAATCTAAGCGCAAATAATTTAAACACTGTCAATAATAGTTGGTGGACAAACTATTTTCCTACAAGGAGTTTGCTTTTTCTGATTCCTTGGTCCTTAGTCCAACTCCTCTCGACACGTTCGCACGCGCTTCCAAGAATACCCCAGCTTTTTCCTTCGCCTCTGCCATCAATTGCACATCCACTGCTGGAGTGATGGGGTAGAAAGCAATTTCTTGTATTTTGTCGGGACCCGTGGAGAACAAAATGCCGAACCAGGACAGTGGGAGTCGAGGGCAGTCGGTGGAGCATCTCTGGAAGCGATGCGGAGGAAGCGGAAAGGCGGAGAACTAGTGCGGATGACTGAAGAAGTGGCATCGTGTACTCAAGGAAATTGCCATCATTATACTTGTCGCAGTTGCCGTGAGTTGTGTTAAATAAGGTTTAATGTTTGTTTGGCGTGAAATTGATTTACAGAAGGGATTCACGTCGCCACTGAAAAAACACATCCAGTGGGACTTAGGAGATTTGCTTTAGTCCAGATGGGTTTTCAATAAATTAAATCAACTGCCAGCCACTCTTCGGTATTGTTTCAAAGCTCCCCATTTACGTGGCTGAATGGCATTTAAGCTAATTAAGCAGAGCCCACCTGACTTTCACTCACTCTCCGACACACTCTCATTTGTCATCAGACGTGTCCATAGGCGTTGTCAGGACCAGCATCCGTATGCGGGCTGGAGTGGAGCGGGGCGAATCATCACCACATCCTATAATTATACCAGCGGGAATCGAACAAATTGGCGAGCACGAGGCCGGCGGCCAGTCGTTGGGGATGCCTGGCTGTAAGGCACATTAAAGGTGGGCCACCCGGGAAGAAGCAGTGAGCCCAGCTGACATCAAGCGACAATTAGGAAGCGATCAAGTTAAACGCTCACAAAGTCACATGTTGGCAGTCGACGAAATGTATTCCTTTTCCTCTAAGTGTCATTTGCTGCATGCGACAGCTGCTCTGCCGTAAGACACTGCGAATACGCGACGAGGACATGGGAGTTAAATTGAAATTTTTCCTGCAAGAAGCAACGTCGTCTCGTTCTACTAAGCTTATAATCAACGCAAAGACCATGCCTTGCAATATGTTGCACCCTTGTTCAGGATTTGATTATTTTCCGAAAGCAGTCGCAACCGATTTCGGCTGCAGACGTAATGGGTTCCATTCGCTGCTTGACTGCGGAAAATGTCAACATTACATTGAAAAATGTCGCACCGGAGAAGAGTTTTCAGTTTAAAGTCTGCTTTAAGGCGATTTACTTTTATTTGCCTGTGCTCGATGCGCCTAGTTGGAAAGGATCGAATCAATCGACAAAGTCAGGGCCTCCTCGTAGGATTTGGTTTTATATTTGCCATAAAAGAAGCTGAGCTGGCCGCGATACTCGCCGGGTATGAGAAACTTGTGGGTTAGAGAGCTTCCCATGCGCCAGTTGTGCAGGTAGTAGTGGCCCACCTCCACCGGGCAGTTGTACATGAAGTTGCTGTTCCTGGTCATATCCTTGAACCAGGTCTTGAACAGGCTGTTCTTCACACTCGCAGTCACGGCGCACACGTCGTTCTTCTGGTTGAACACGGACTGGAAGTTCTTGGCGTTAGCCAAACGCAGCTGAATGTCGAAGTTGGCCTTGAAGCCCCTCTGAATGGGCCTGTTCAGGTGCATATCCATGTTCATCATGTTGTCGACAATGGTCAGAGTGAAGTTCTTGAAGTATTTTGGGTTGAAGGTGCAGTTGCCCGTTAGAAACTGCACACTGCGCTCCTGAAATGGGGGAAGCTTGAACAGGGTCACGAGGGTCAGACACTGACTCACCGCCACAATTAGATTGAATCGAAAAGCTGCCTGAGCAATCACGGACCAAACGATCAAGTTCCACATTTCAGTGCCCGCAACTACACACAAATGAGCGCTCGTAAAATCAATTACGAATTACGGTCACAGATTTGGACGAAAAACTACGATTGCTAACTAAAGTTATTTATTTCTGTACCATTAGCCACCGAATGTCCCACCAGCCATCAGATATGTATGATGGCATCGGCCGTGCAGCTCATAATGAAGTCCTCATCTTTGCCCTTGTATTTTCCGAAAAAGTTGTAGGTCTCCAATCGATACGATCCACTTGTTATGAACGGCGGCACCAAGCCCTCTCCGAACTGCCAGCCCTTCAAGTAGTAATGACTGGCATTGAGCGGACACTGGCGCAGGAAGTTTCCGTACTTAAGCAGGTTCTTATACCACTTCTTAAACAGGTTCATCTTGGCAGCGTTCACAATGTTGCAGACATCGATATTGGTAGAGAAGAGGCTCTGGAAGGTCTTCGAGTTTCCCACGCGCAGTCGGAAGTCTAGTCTGGCTCTCCAGCCCTTAAGCAGCGGCTTTCGCAGGTGCATGTCCAAAAAGACTTGATCGTTTCGAATAGTAAAGGTGAAGTTCTCAAAATATTCGCGGTTAAATCTGCTCTCTCCCGCGATAAACTTTATGCTGCGATCCTAAGGGAACCAGCATTGAATGTTGAGTATTCAAGGGAATCCGTTTCTGCCAAGGTCCTTTCACTCACCGCATTGACAGAGAACACGAATATAGCCACACACAGCTGTATGTCTAGCCTCATAAGCTGAAGAATCCGCGTTACCCGTACCATAGCTGTTCAAAAACACTAGGGAACTGTTTCTATAAATGTTTTTGTACGAAATATATTAATTACTCAATGCATTGAGCCCTGACTATCCGATTATATACAGCGACTGTACAGTTTAACTGCCCACGATCGCTTATCAACTAATCCTGACTTTAGTCCAACACAGCTTCCACCGAACACTCCAGCAAAGGATTTTCCATCTGCTTCTTGAACCTGCCATAAAAGAACGTTCCTTCAATCCGGTAGTCACCAAGGTAGAGAAACGATGGCACAATGCTCGCATCCAGGGTCCACCCATGGAGGTAATAGTAACCCTTCGAGATTGGGCAGCTGGTGGCGAAGTTACCCACCTTCAGCATCGACGTAAACCAGCGCCGATAGATCGACTCCTGAGCCCCCCTGATCAGCGCACAGTAGTTCATGTCGTGCTGGTAGACGCTCTGGTACGGCTTGCCCTTCGACAGACGGAACTCAAAGCTCAGGTGGGCCTTCAGCCCCTGCCGCAGGGTGGTCACCAGAATCATGTCCATCATAACTTTCGCTCTGATAATTTGAAGGTGAAGTTGGAGAAAATTGATTTGTCGTATCTGCAGGCACCGGTCCTAAATGTCATTTTGGGAGCCTGTTGGTTGTTGGTTTCTTAATACATCCTTAGAACTATGAACGAAAACAACCTACCACGCTTTCCCTGATGAGGCCAGTTACAACCAAGCTACACACAACCGTGGGTACGAGCTTTGCGGCAAACATCGCGGGGTGTTGTACGCCCGAACCCAACCACTAATAACGAATTGTGAACAGCGCAATTAAAGCCATTTAATGGGTCTGTTATACCTTTCAAGTTGCGCGATTGATTGAGTGATCGGTCAAGCTTGAAGCTACTCGGACTCGATAATTACTGTCGGACAAATCAGTTAAGTTCGTACCTATTTGTTATACATTGTGGCCTCCACGATGCACTGGACTAGGGACAACTGCTTCTTGGAGCGATACTTTCCGTAGTAAACCAAGGCCCTGAGACGGTAGTCACCACTTAGCAGATATGAGGGTACCAGACCCATGTCCACGTGCCAGGCTTTGAGGTAGTAGTGACCAGCGGGGACGGGACAGTTTTCCATAAAGTTGCTGTTCTTGGTCACGCTCTTCACCCAGCGCCGGAAGAGTGAGTCCTTTAGGGTCGAAAGCAGCTCGCAATAGTCGGTGTCGGTCTGGACCAGGCTCTGGAACTTTTTGGCATTGCTCAGGCGTAGCTGGACATCGACGTGGCCCCGGAATCCGGCCTTCAGGGCCTGAATCAACTCTACATCAGCAGTGACTGTACTGTTTACAGCCGTGACGTTCAAGGTACGAAAGTACCTTGAATTCTTTTCACACTCGACGCGAGTCAGGCTAATGGAATTGAGCTGACGGCGCAAGAGTCTATTAGATCGCAGCTCGGCTTGCTTTCGGAAATGGGCTTACCTCTGCTAGCGGCACTAGTACAGTAAAAAGGACGAGGGCTTCCCTCATCATTAGGCTTCCGTTTCGTTCTCTGAATGCAACTGCTTTCCGTTGTCAACGGTGATCTTCGTAATCGCTTGCACGCGAGTCCCATTCGCTAATTGGTTTTAAATTACTCCGAAATTGCGCAGTGGGAAAACGGATATTTTTAGAATATTTATTTTGAGTACTAATTCACTCTTCGTTCACGATCGTGAATTAGTTGTAGGCAGAATTCAGGGCATCGGCACCTAGCTTGCCCGCAGAAGAGCATAGACATCAAGGTCGAGCACGACATCCTCCTGCTTCGACTTGTGCTTGCCGTAGAAGAAGTGAGCGGTCACGCAGTAGTCGCCGGGCAGCATATAGTGCGGAACCAGTTGGGAGTCGAGCTGCCAGTCATGCAGGAAGTAGTGACCGGCGGGCACCGGGCAGTTGTACATGAAGTTTCCGTGCTTGAGCATGCTATCAAACCAACTCTTGAACAGGTTGGTTCTCACCGATGAGACTACGGCACAGGTATCCACGATGTGGGCAAAAAGACGCTGGTAGCTCTTGCCCTTATCGAGGCTGAGTTGGACGTCGATGAGGACCTTAAGGCCGCGGTGAATCGTCTTGGCGGTTGTCATATCCATGTACAGAGTGTTGTTGATAATTTCTATGGTAAAGTTTTCAAAATGTGTGGTACTGAATCGGCACCGTCCAGTCTGAAAAATAAACGAGGACTTTGCCGCATGGACACCAGGTTAAGAGATCTCTAAACTCTAGAAAAATTATATGAAAATCACTTACTGCTTGAGTGGCCACCAATTGGTGGAAACAGAGCAGCGAAACAACTGTTAGGGCTTTCGACATTTTCGCCCCGATGTCGAGAGTAGAATGGTGTTTTGAAATTCGTTTACACCCAGTCGCCTCTAGCACTCAGACTAACCTAGTTTTAATTGAAGCCCACAGAGCATATTAAGGGAATGCATGTCACACCCCGGTTACTTTATTTCAACTTCAAAGGCACATCCCATAACGAAGTCTCTGTCGCTCTTCCTTAACTGAAACATGTCGAACTTCACTCGGTACTTGCCTGCGTACAAGAACTTTGGAATAAAAAGAGTGTTGTAATTGTAGTCCCTCAGATAGTAGAGGCCCGGCTCCACCGGGCAATATCTTTTGAAGTTGCCGGAACTAAAGAAGGTCGAAAACCATCTCTTGAACATGTTGTTTCTCTTTTGTGCCAGCATGGTGCAACAATCCAGCGAGTACTGAAAAATCTTCTGATACTTGCTTGAGTTTTGCATCCTGATAAGAAATTCCATGTCCATGGTAACGCCCGCGAAAAGTTCCCTAATCAAAAATATCTCCAAGTTTACACGAGACTTTTTGATCCATAGGCTAACGTTGGATAAATAACTCCGGTTGAAGTCCCCACAGTTGCTTTCGAGCATTATGATTTTATCCATCTACAGAAGTTCAGAGGTAAGATTTGATGAAAGAATTTAAAAATCAATTAATATTTACCACGGGAGTGATCAAAAAGCTTAAAACCAACACATAAATATTACAACGTATCATTGAAATTGCCGAATTCAAAGATTTGCAGAGCAACCAACCTTTACTAAGGCCAAATTTAAAGGTATTGACACTAAAATATTTGTTTCCAAGTATAGCCGTTTAACATAATGACCCCGCACAATTAAAGGGGAGATTTGCCAAATGGCCGTTTAAAATAATAACATATTTATTATATTTGTAGTTCAAAATATGGTCGAATTTACTTGATTTTTTAAATGTTCTGTTATTCTTTCGTTGTGGGTCGAAGCGACCACATAGCTATCATGGAATTAGGACCATAATTATAAGAAAATAAGAAAAGAAGCCTACTTCGATGTTTGTTTACCCTTGCTTCTTTCAATTGGATCAGTAATAAAAACGATCCATTTTTGGTCAATATAAATAAAAGCTTAAAGGAGTTATACAAAACATTAATACATACCAGAAATTAATTCTGTTTCGATTAAATATAGTACGTTATTTTAAAATCGCTATATTTTACAGCTAAAATATATAATATAATATAAAATCTAAGTATAAGTAAAATACAGCGAATTAATTTTGAGAAAAAATGATTTAAATGTAATTCTGTTTTTTATTTTGTTTCTTAAATACAAGGAACCAAACGTGTAAAAAACTCCTGAGTATCCCGGTAAGGGGTAATTATAATTATAACGAATTTGGATTAAGACCTGCATTTAAAACCAATACGCGTTATTTCCTTAGTATGCGAGTATGTGCACACCTATTCATGCGGTAATAAAAACAGGAAGATTATTATTTATTTAACATTTTAAATCACAAAAATACAAATGTTCGGAGTGGAAATAGAAAGAAAGTTTAGTTAGTTTTGTTTTATAAAAGTGTGGAACACTCTACTTTTCATATAATGTATTATTTTAAAGTTGATATAAGAATCATCGTGACAAATTGAATACTGGAACTGCGTGTCAAATTTGATCCAGATGCACCAAAAGTCTATATTCCAAGAAAATCCATTCTCTTTCCAAATAAAAGTGCAGATTTGAATTTTTGTCAAAGCAATTACCTGATATGATTAGTTAATGACGGTTGATCTACTAATTTTGGTTCCCATTTGGTGCTTAGCTTGTTCACGACAGCAAAACTGAATTTTGAGTTAGTCGTAAAGAGTTGGGCCAAGTATCCGAATGAAACTGAAAAAATATTGTAAATTTTTCGTTCAACTGTGGTGGCTGCTGTTGCCCGATACGATGGCTCTTGTGGGTATTGTGTTTTTCGATCAGCCGGTATTAACAAATTAACACAATAGGAATCGTTGGATCTACTGAGTCACAGATGTCAGCTTAACACGAAATGCGTCGAAGTCTTTAACATATCGATGCTAGAAAACCGAATTTCTTGTGTCATGCGAACCAAACTAAAAATAGCTCCTGGTGTCAAATTTTACATAAGCCTCGAAAGAGGCCTGGACCGTGCCGGACCATACAATACGTTCCTTAAACTTTTGCAAGATGATCAGCTCTTATCGGAACAGCTTGTTCAAACGCTGGACCAATAGCTTGGCCAAACATGGGCATATGCCGAGCCGTTGCCCCTGGCCGGTGGATGAATACAAATTGAGGGATTGGCAGTTTAGCAAGGATCTCATACCGCCCTTCGTGGTCCCGGGCGTGTACCGATGTAAAATAATCACCTATCTTGGCAGCTTTGGGTCGGACTCCTATGAGAATCTGATCGAGTGCGAGGTCATTTCCCAATTGATGTAATCAGAAGAATGTACATTAAAAAATCCAAGTTGAATATTAACTTTTCTTGCTTAAACTACCTTTTCATTCCAATGAATTTAAATAGTTGGATTTCCAAGTGCTTGAGCTGTGTAAGCCTGAGAACGGGTCTTTTCGTTTTGAAGATAATAAGAAGCCACCGGTTGTATGTCGATATTCCCCCCTTAGAAGTTTGCTATCTTTTAATTTCGTAAGCCGAGCCTGATGTTTGCTATCCCCTGACTTCTGCTCTTAAAAGCACACAGCAAGGCAGTCAAACATCCGTGGTGCTCATCCAAAATGCAGTCAACGTGTCTATGTTTACGCGGCGTAGAGCCCAGCACGGATTCCCAGTGCCGCATTTATGTGCACGGACCACTGCAGAAAACAATCGCACGTAATTCTGCTTACGCCGTTACATTGCAACAATGCACAGCGACAAAAACAGACAAAAAAGCAACCTGCCTTGCCATTTGTTACTGTTTCCTTTTTTTTTCTGAATTTCTCTCACCGTAAAACCCCTCTGCGGTTGCGACAGTCTGATGGCCAAGCGCAGATGGATAAGCGCAGGACGTAGCGCAGAGGACGGAGGACATGTCAGACAACGACCTATGGGCTTAATCAGAATAGGGTCTGTCGAAACTAAGGCGCCATTTACAATTGTCCAGCCATTCGTAGCCCGGGACTGTGCCTACTTCCTGCCTAGCCACTGGTGTTGGCCAAATAAATATCTTGCCTTCGCTTTTCTGTTTGGTCTGTCCTTCGCTCTGCTTTCACTCTAGGCTGCCTGCTTTCCTCCATTCTTCCTCCCTCTGCCTGCATATTGCTTTTATTTATATAGGCCTGGCCTGACTTTTGATTTTAAGCTCTTTGGCTCTTCTAACTCAATTCGCCATGAAGCTTTAGTCCTTGTAGCTGTCAGGGGTCCAGGTACAGGTTGCAGTATGCGTCTGTCTGTGCAAATGTGGTTGTGAGTCGCTTTATGTATTTGCGGATGCATTTACGTGCTCCGCCTCTTGCGGGCTGTGCAAATAGCACACTCGCTCTCGAACATACACTTACTTAGCCCCTCTGTAGGTCGCCAGGTGGCCAGGATCTTGGGCCCGTAGCCATAGTCTGATGTGTGACTTTTGTCTCTTGAAGCCTCCGGATTATGTTGGCTGCTCAAGAGAAGCTTGTTAATGCTTTCGAAATAACTCGGCAGATGCCCCGTAACGACATGTTTCGGATGGCTGCCCATTACAATTGGTCGAGAGAATGTCGGGCTTGAATTGAGCTCTCTATTTAAATTAATGGGAACCATGTTGTTCACTTTTCTGTAATTCTCTTGGATTTATAGCTAAAAAATACATATATACCGAAAAATCAAACTCGAACCAATAGACGTCTCATTGAACCGATCGAACTACATTTCCGTGCCCTACTGTCATACAACGCCACTAATTCTGCAGTTTATTATTGGTATTTCAAGTTCTATAATTTTTCAACATTAATTAATAAATTCTTTTATCTTTATATATTGTGATTATGTTTTTAGTATTAACATATATTTATAAAATAAATACCAATTTTATGTTATATTAATAAAATATTTCCTTAATTCATATGTTTCAAATTTAAAATATAAATCTTAAAAAATATTATAATTATCTTATTGCCAATATTTAGAAATGTGGAACCCAGAACAATTTTAAAATGTCTTTCCCTGAAAGAATTTAATCCTTCCTTTAAATTAAAACCCATAAAAAATTATCCATTTCATTAAATTATAATTTTCAGTTGGACTTGAAGGTGTGCTTCAAGGTCAAGGTGTGCAATTAGATAACAAAATTTTACGTAGTTAAAAAACAAGGTCACAATGCTATTTACACTTCAAGACACTTTTAGGGCTTTTAAAAATCCTAGTTATTTCCGGAACACCCAATCGTTAAATAATCTTTATAATAAAATAGTAAATAATACTTTAAAAACAAATGTATGATTATTTTGTTCAGAAGTTATCTGAAAATACAATTCTTAAACCAAAAAAACATCATAGAAAATGTTGCCCGGGCGTCTTACTTGCATCATAACTTGATGTAGGCTGATTGCCCTATGAGCTCCTTGCAACTCACATTGTAGAGAATGCTTCGTCAACGAAGTCAACCACATTGCTCTGATTTGCACGACAAAAATGCTTCCACCAGTGTGACTGGTTGCTCACTGGGCTCCCTCTCCTGCCACTTCAATTCGAAACGGCAATCAAAAGTGCAGCGGAGGAAGACAATTTTCACACTTGGCATGAAAGAAATATATTTTGCTTGGCAAATATGCTGACCTGACCCCTCAGAGCAAACAAGCTGCCAGTGCAGTGGCACTCGTGCGAGGCGAAGGAAAACGTCATCATAAATGCCCAGGGAAGGACTCTGAAGATAATAGGAGCTGGGGCAGCAGAAGGAGCAGCAATCACAGGCGCCTGGAAGTATGCAATGCGAATGCGAAAAATCAACACAGGACAACGCCGAGAACGACCCCAATTACCCTCGTTTTGCAGTGCGAATGGGAAGGGAGCGAAAAGCTGGAAAAATCCCTGCATATTTACAGGCGTTGTCATGAAAATTTGTCACCTAGCAGAGCAAACACCTCCGAATGCAGTGTGCAGTGTGCGTGTGTGCATGCGCCCGTTCGTGTAATGGAGCCTACAGATATGCAACCAACGCGTATTCCCAGTAATCGACACTTGGGCGAGGCAAACAGGACTCGGAGTCCCCTCGAATTCCCAGCACCGAGTTTGCGCCTACCGGCCTGCAGCTTTTTAGGGGCAAGAGTGCAGTGCCGGCCTGGAAATGTGCAACGCCGCGATTGGCCCAAGCCGGACATGCTCATAAAGTTTGCAGGAGCGGACCGGATTGGTCCGAGGGCACACTTAAGGGCAGCTCCCGGTGCGCATGGGCGGCGAGAGAGCGCCAGGGACTTGCTCAGCAAATAGAAGAGCGCCGTGCGGTATGCAATGCTATTCTATTTTCATTTTCCCACGTGTTCATGTGTGTGTTCGGGCGATTAAAGCTCTGCGCGTGGTGAAAATGGGCAGGGATCCGCTCTGCACTGGTGGTGGTTTCATGACCATTCACTTTTACGCGAGCGAGTATGTGTGGACTAATTGCATTGGAATGTTTTTGTCTCGTCGTCCTCGGAGTTGCAACGCGTTGTTGCTACAGTTGCTACTGCGTTTCTGTATTTGCATTCTCTTTCCGGGTGTTTGGCATTGACTGCAGTGCAATTTGCTTCGTTGGGACATTGCCAATCATTTGACTAGTGGGCCTAAATACTTTAAAATGAGCAACTATTAAATCATATTTACATTTACCACCCGGCGTCTCTTTAGCGGGCCTCAGCGTTTTGACACTTGAGTTCAATTAAGCTGGCTTAGCCCTTATTGTTTGGTTTCAACCCCAAGTAATACCCTTGGGCCCAGTTTTTGTGTAGACTTGGCCGTCCTAAGCCCTCGTTCGCGTATCGCCTCTCTCCCTCTGTCGTGTTACTGTCATTCTGGTAAAAGTCTACACAAAATGGGGGTGAATTCGCCGTGATTTTGGCAATAACGAAAGCTTTCATGCTTTGTGCAAAAATAGGGACTCACTCAATCTTTTTATACTGGTTTTAAAGAGTCAATTATGATTTCAGAAAAAATATAAGTAAATAATAAGTAATCAAATAAATGTACAGAGGTATTAAAATGTTATTATTAATTTACTGTTTTCTTTTTTAAATTACATTTTTCATTCAAGAGCTCTTTTGGGGTAATTTGTTTATTAACACACTGATAGCATCTAATAAATGTGATATTTATTATATATTATTATATTATGATTTGATATTATTGCTGTTGGTAGATGTTCCCATTCTTACAGTGCCTTACAAAAGCTTTCAGGATGTGTCGAGTTTCGAGAGGGAGGTTAGTACTTGTTGCCATTGTTGTTGTTTGAGGCGAATTCGAAAACGCAACATGTTTGAGGATTCTTTGCCTCGCGCAAAAGTCTGATACATGGCCATTCAAATGACGGGATATGTATTAACTCTATCCTATTAGCTCGCTCAAGCTTAGCTGACCATTTATGAGATATTAGCTGATTATGATATGGCAAGGCCCAAGCAGCTCCTGCAGGAGCTGCATAGTTGGAAGGGCTTACTTTCCTCTTGGCCAAAGACATGTTGGCCCTGGCTGTCAGTGTTTGTGTTGCCTCCTTATTTGCCGGCTAACGGTTCGTAGCTGCCTGCTCCTCGGGAAACTTCGTCGGCTTTGACATCTCGCCTCGTCCTCGTCCTCGTCGTCGTATTCGCTTGCAGGTGCCGTCGGCTGCCGCAAGGACTCGTGCATTTGGATAGGTTCGTGTTCGTTGCACAATTCACCAGCGATGGCAAGCTTTGGATTTTTTCGGAATGCGTTAAGGATCAGTTTTGCGCGAATTACGGTCACGAAAGGTTGCCGATGACAAAGAGCCGGCGTCCGAAAGAAACAATTTCCCAGTAACAAAGCTGTCTTCCTCTCAGTGTGTAAGAATGTTCCGCGATTTTGACAGCTGTTATTGGAGACCAGAAGCAGGGATTGGAAATCATACCTCCTCTGGAAACTGACCTAGGGCAGAGTTTGGGAATGTAACTGACCTGAGTCAAGCCTCAAAAGGCGATACCAAAACCAAGAAAAATATCGATTAAACTTTTGCACATTTATACGAGTTTATATCGGAAGAGTGATTTGTTTTCAGAGACTACGTAGTTTGTGAAAATAGCTTAAAATCGGTAGAAGTGAGAAAACCTAGTTTGTAGTGCAACTTTCTTTGTTAAAATTCGTTAGACCTTTGTATATGCTTAGAATATTATAGGAATCCCACCACTTCTGGGACGCTACTGAATATAGTAATGCAGCAAATTACTACAGACCTTTCCCCATATCGCTCGCTTAAACTATTAATGGTTGTGAACTGTAGTATGTATGTAAATCAAAACGATTAAGCAGGACTTAGAAGGCAAAATCTTATAATTAGTTGTGCTTGTCCAGTATCCAGTATTTAGTATCAATAATAAGCTAAGACATTTACGTAAGAATGAAAAAATAAATGCAGGCGGTATTCACGTCGCACGCATTCATATATCGATTAGTGAGCAGTGAAATATTTTAAAGAATTATAAATGGAAATTGTGTGTATAAGAACACGGACTTCAATCCATATATTCCAAAAATTTTGAAGTGTTTGAAATGTGAAAGAAATCCTTGATAACATCAAATCGTCTATCTATCTCTGGAAAAATTTAATTAAATGGTAAGCGAACATATTGTACTTTATTTGAATGTTAATTTTAACTTTTCTTATAAGTAACAAGCAAAAAGGGATGAGCTTCAGGGTCAATTAAGCTCGTTTCAATAATACATGTTTGCAATAGAGATAAAATACAGTTTTTTAATAACATAAACATATAGAAAATTAGATTTATAAATTGAGATGTTGCACAAATAAGTTCACAAATGAAAAACTAAACATAAAAACTAAAAGCTCAACATTGTTGTTTTGAATTCTTGATTGCACTATTGCTATTATAAATTATATTCTTCATCATAATTTTTATAATTTTTAAATAAGATTTCTTCTTCCAAATTTTTTTTAGTCAATAGATCTTTCGAGCAAAATATAGTGATAGTGCTCGAAACAATTTTTTTATTCTTTTACACTTTAAAGTCATGTTTGCCTAAATACAATAACAATTTTAAAATGTTGCTGTAGGGCTTTCTTTTAATGGATCAAAAGAAATTTTAAGCTTGATTAAAAACATCTCAAGTTGATATAAAATATTTGTTGGATTTGGCGTTTACTCGTAGGATACGGAGATTTCAAAAACATTTTCCAACTCTTCGGTCAAAAAAAAATCTTGGTGTTAATATTTGTACAAGTTTTCTTTCGAAAAAGTATATAATAAAAAAATGTATATTCTACATTAGGATGACAAAACTTGTAAATAACAGTTGTCCGTCTCCCCCTTTCGATCTTCTCATAAACAGAAAAATTTACACTTCTCCCGCTGAGAAGAACATTATCTTTCTTACTGTTTTCGATCTCCTCTAGACTCTTTGGTGTTCAACGAAAACGGTCCGTTATGTATATTTTTCATCTTGCTGCCCTCTTGGCCTCCCAACAAAAAAAAAAAAAAACATATAATCAAAAACTAAAATTATACGTAACATAAAAAGTAGTAGTGCACTTTTATTTTCTTTGCGAAAGCGCATTAATCTTATCATTGTGAGAATCAAAATCGGGCAACCTCTGATAAACGCTGATATGCAGATAATCAAGCTCATAACTCATTGCCTCTAAATGTGTCAGTTCATAAGCAAACTATTATTAATAAGATTATGATCATATAAAATCTTCATTCTTTCCCCTTTTTAAGTAAAAACCTTTCAGCTAAAAGGTGAATTACTAGGTAAATGTTTCAGGAAACATAAATAAAATAAGATAAAGCACTATACATTTGTAACAATTTCTTATCAGGCTGGTGCAGCCTTAAGCATGCTGGGCTTGAAGTTCCTATTGATTTTCTTTCCGCCTATTCGACACTTCAGATTCAATTAAATTTTTGGAAGGAAAATTGCTTTTTGCCAGTTGGTCAAGTGCAGCATCGGCAAATTTTCGCTGGGACAGGAGGGAAGCTGACAGAAGGCCTGCGACAGTTGCTAAACAAACGTCAATCCGAGCAATTTCAGAGTTGACTGCATTGCAATGGATGGCGGAGAGAAGGGGGAGCCAGGGCCAATGCATTGCAGGGAAGTGATTTTTGCAGTGATCCGGGCCCAAATCCGAACCCATTTGTGTGAAGTGAATTGCATAAATGTGCAAGCTGTTCAAGTGATTTCGAGTGAAAGACTTTGAACGAGACGGTGTCTGGCCTCGGCAGCGGATCCTGGCCTGGCCCTTCGCCCGCTCATCGAGCTATTTTGTTGCATACTTTGCTGCGTCATTAAATCAATTGAGGAGTCCGTGGAGGATTCTGGGGCTGTGATCTGGGCGGGACAGGGAGATACGTGTTTATTACGTTAAGCATACTGCAAGTAGGAAACGTAATTCAAATTTCCGCAATGCCTGTCGGCTGAAGTCTCCCCGAGTGGATGTTTTGATTAGGCTGCTAGGCATGTAATAAAAACCTATTAACTTTGATTGCAGCACTTTAACTCCACTTTAATATTAATTTCAAAGCACGCAGCAAGCCCTTGGATCCGTCCGAGTCCCGGCAGGGCTGGGGGAGGACGAAGTCAAAACATTTCATTAAAGGCAGCAGCACACTGCGAAAAAGTACACAAAAGCAGCTGGAAACAAAATGTTGACAAAAAGCGTAAAGCACACAACTCAATAGTGCACAAAATAAAAAAGGAAAATGGCGCAACATGCAAAGAGCTGAAGCAAAACAAAGAAAGTAGCATCAAGCTCGGAAAAAATCCAACCGAATCGACTGACCGGCGGACTGAACGACTGAAGGACCCGCGACGGACAGACCATACAAATAAATACGCAGTCAAAGGCAATCAACGTCAGCTAGCAAGCCATGGAAGGCAGTCGGCTCTCCGCCCTCCGGCAACTACCGATATTTGATTTGAAAACATTCCGAAAACGTTGCCCGAACACTTTTTCTCTTCTATTTTGGATGCTCATCATCGTCATCAGGCGCGTTTTGCTTCAAGGATCGCTGCAAATAAATAAATGCCCGCCATCGGCACAACAATTACAGTTCGATGCAGACTTTTTGATATTTTTCTGCTTTTTTGGTAATTTTTCCTGCCTCTATGTCACTCGATGTTTTAATTGAAGGGCAACATTTCAGTCCAATGCTGATGTGAGACTTGGCCACAACAGAATTCAGCAGCCGCCATGCGCGTAAATTATTAGTTGGATAGATACTGTTACAAACTACTGGGACAAGTTGATGGTTTGCAATTCGTTCGATTTTTTTATTTTAATAAACTAATTTTATTTGATTTAAAAAACAAATACTAGATTTAATAAAAGTGATAAAACGTTTCTAGACCCAAAAGTTTTTTGTAGTGCCAAGAGAAGATAATCGTTGTTTACCTGTGTTCGCTTACCAACTAAATTCGAATATATATGTGGACACATAATGCATCTGAGATCTGAAAAATGAATAAGTGATGCTGCCAGTATTTTAGCCGGCTGTTAGTGCACCGTTAAAGGCCATTTTATTGTCAAAAAATTACAATAACTTATGAAAAACCAATTTTCTTTTACGAGAAATTTCAAAGTTCTTTACCTTTTTCGGTCAGATATATTTGGAATATTAGCAGTGAGTAGAACATCAGCTCCAGATTAAGAAAACATAAATAAATAAATATCTTTTAAGCTTATAATTATTAATTTCTAATTTCAGACTTAGTATGTACTTAAAATGAAACAACTATCTCATAAAAATATAATATTTTTGTATAACCCTGAGTATTACAGTTCTGGGAAAAGAAGAAGACAGTATACGCATAAAATAATTATATTCTTCCTCATGTGACTGTTTCCAAAACTAGAAAATAAAAAGTCATGCAAATGCATTCATCCAGAATATAATTCTTGTCGGGTCCCATAAATCGTGTGTACTGAACTTTGCTTTCCGTTTATTAATTCGGCACCATGTATCGCTTTAAATTAAGCAAATATTATTACTTTCAAAAAACCTTCTTCATTAGTTCCTTAAATAATTGTACAGAATATAAAGTTATGTTCTCTGGGCGTTAAAAAAAAAATTTTAAAAACATGAGTCAGCGCCATATCTTAAAATGTTCTTCTACTTTGAGACAAATACAATTGTTAGTTTAACATTCATTTGATCGAATTGGTTTAATTATTTATGATCAATTTGTACACTGCAAGAGTATTCGGCGTGCCGAAGTTAGCTTCAATTCCTGTTTATTTTAATGTCGACCAAACTAGTACTTGAACTTAAGAGTCCACTTTTCAAATACCAGCTAATAAAGTCAGTTGTTGCAAGTATACAACATTTGCGTACATTGTGCTTACTTTTTAATTGCATATTCAAATTATTATATCATGAACCACAAAACGTCAAAAGCCAAAATTTGGAATGGATATTTATTCTTCAGGTTTTTATTTAGTGACTACATAAAACATTGGTTATTTTCATTTTATAATTCAAAAATGTATATACTAAGAAATTAGTTTTTACATTTATCTTTCTGAAAAGGGATTTAACATTGATATCAGAGCAACAGTGTCAAAACATTTAAAAAGTTACATTAAAAAATGTTCAAAGAAATTAAATATGAAGCCCTTCATCATTGTAAAACAAATCATTCAAATTGTAAAACAATTTATTCGATCAAGCTTGCAACGCAGTGATGGAGAAATTTTCTATAAAGTATATACATATATTCTTGATCAGCATCAGCAGCCGAGTCGATCTAGCTATATCCGTCTGCCCGTCCGTCTGTTTCTACGCAAAGTAGTCCCTCAGTTTCGAAACTATCTGAATGAAACTTTGCAGTTAATCCTCCATATGCTATCACTACTATATAAGTCGGAACCGGCCGGATAGGCCGACTATATCATATAGCTGCCATAGGAACGATCAGAAAATTTTATATAAAAATATATAACTTAGACAATTTTCAAGATGTTGGCAAAAAATTGGAGATTTGGCCATTTTGTATTATTTCAGAATTTCGGTTTTAATTTTATCAAAATCGGACCCCTATATCATATAGCTGCCATAGGAATATATATATATATATGTTTCGCTTTGTTGCTTGCAACATTTTTAGCCAGCAACATTCTGTACTGGCAACATTTATTTTATGACAGTACCCGAAAAAGCGAAAAAGTCAGAACATTTTTCTTCTTCTTCTTCTAATTACTTCAAGGGTATTTAAACTTCGGCATGCCGAAGTTAGTTTTCTTTCTTCTTTATGTTAAGTTATGCCAAAAGTGAATTTTTCGGTTATAGTAAAACTTAAAAAATGCACTCTTTGTTGTTTCGAAACAACAAGCGTAAATATATTTCTTATAATGATATTGACATGAAATTCGACCCAGGTGTCATTAGCAGTCCTACCAACTCAAAAAAAAAAAAATAGCTCGAAATGTAAAGCCCGCTCAGTTTAATTTGAAAAGTAGCTTGAGAAAAATAATTTATTTTCATGGAAATGGCAAATGTTTAAAACAGAGGCGTCGATATTACCAATAAGAAATAATATTCATGAATTAAATTAATAAGCTGAACTTCATAAAATATCTACGTCATCCACTACAGATATATTCGCTTAAGATGTGGTCAAAGTTAAAGCTGGAAATTGTACCAAATTTGTTTTGTGCCGATTGAAATATTTGAAGAAGACAAAGATTGGAAGAATGTTTCCCGAAATTTTACTTTACCTCAATTCCTTTTTTTTTTTAAATAAATACAAAGTGCCATATCCCGGAGTAAATGAAAATATCTTAAAAATAACAATGACATAAATACAAATTTTCTAAATATTTCTATTATACTGATCAATAACATTATGCTTCATTGGCTTAAGTATGCATTCTTTTCTACATTGCAAACTTCTGACAGATATAATACACTTTGCCAGTGTATAAAATCGATAAGGAGATACTTCACACAAAACAAATGTCTTAGATTTAAAATATTATAAATATTTTGTGGCAATGTGGGACCAGTTCGAATACAATTAAGTGAAGAAATGTTGTGGGAGCTGTTATTATAAATAAATAATAATAATAATAATAATAATAATAATAATAATAATAATAATAGTAATAATAAGAATAATAATAATAATAGTAATAATAATAATAATAAAAATAATAATAGTAAGAAGAATAATAATAATAAGAATTGTAATAATAATAATAAACGATACCTTTAGTTTGCAGCGCCACATAGATTTAAACGTTATTTTAACTCAAACAATATTACGGATACTTCGTATCATATGAATCATCTATCCAGTGAAGGAATTTACTGCTGCTCCTTAGAAGGAAATCTCAAGCTTGGATCAATTCGTGGGACAGTGGGACGCCATGCTTAAAAGGTTTAAAAATGTGTTTGTACACATATGTGGTCAAAAACTAAGACGATCTAGTCAGGGTCTATCCTTCCGTCCTGATTTACAAAAAATATTCTCTAAGCTCTAAAACACTGGGTAAAACATTACAAATATTTTTACTGCATACAGTATATATGTATATATATAAATACATACTAAAAGTTGGATTATGGATAATTCCATAATTACGGCTTTGATTTCATTTTGCACAATTATTTAGTATAGATCATGGGTATGGGTGGAAAATAATAACAATATTATTATTATTATTGTTTATCTAGGAAGTCCTTAAGTCCGAGTCGGAGTTTAACAGAACTTTAGTTAAAAAACTTTCGCGAGCCTTCTATTCCCTACATGTTTTCTTTTAGTCAAACAAACAATCCCAAAATTGTTAAATGATTATACACATAGACAAATTTTAAAAAATATATCAGAACCAAGAACCACCAAACTATACTTTTAAAAAGGTTTTCGAGACGCAGAGCTCGAATCAGGCCTCATAACATTTCCCACGTGTCCGGGAGTTTGAGATATTGAGATATAACCTAAAAGTAAAATATGCGGTTTTTGGGGAACATCTGAAGTAACTCCTATAAAAATTTTTTTAATTTCGTTGTTTTATTTCATCGAAATTACAAAACACTAAAAGCATGCGTTCATCCTCTTGACGCACTCCCTAGCATTCGTCCTTCACACACGTGAGTCCCGTAACAAGGCTACAATTAGCACACACAGAAAAAATAAATTAAGCGAATCCTTTGGGTATGGTCAAAGTAGTCAAGGCCCTGGACAAGGGTCCGATTCGGTTGGCTGAATCGTGACCCAAACCCCGAACCGGGAGGCTCGAGCTGGCACGGAAATCGTTTGAGTGTCTGCAGCCGTATAAAGTTTAATGAGCCGCAATTAATCGTACATGACAACACTATAAAAACGTTTACGAAAAATTATTTCTTTTTTTCCGGAGCTCTCCCCCTCGTTTATTTCCCCCTCATGGAGTCGCTGTAATTGTATGTGTCTCATGTGCTCCAGGATGTGAGCATTCAGTGGAAAACGGATGGACGAAAAGAATGAAGCTTTAAATACTTTAACGGAGCCAGTAGGAGGTTTTTAGAGCCCACGTCGGGCAATGGTCCTCTCGGAGGGGCATCCCGATCAATTTGTCATTGCAATTGCCTTTCCTAATTAACAATTTAAATAAATCGCGTCGCATTTCAGCAAACCAAAATGTTGCAAAGTGAATGCAATTTAATTGGAAATTTAATTGCTTTTGTGGTAGCAATGTGACATGACCGCCCTTTTACCTGTGCTCTCCGCTCACCTTGGCGCCATCCCAACGACCCACGGTGTTTTTTTTTACCGTTACTGTTGTTGAGCTCTTAATTTAGACGTGTCCATCCGACGCTGTCGCTTGGCTTTTGTTGTTTTAATTATCTGCGGTTATATTTATTTAAATATTTACCAATTCAATTAGGGTGAGTTTTTTGTGCCTCGCCCCGTTTTGTCATTTAACATTTCATAGACGAATTAAATTGACTTTGAAGAGCGTCCGTCAAACGGTTTATTTTCCATCCCAAAAACAATTTCAATTAATATAATGTCATATCTGACAAATAGTATCTGCAGACATCACTGACGGAGATCTTGGGGAAAAACCGTGCAGACAGTTGGGCTTGTCTATCTAAGGACTCACCGTCTCTCTCCGTCTCAAGATTTTTTCGGAGTTTTTCCTTTGGCTGGCTGCGTGCCAATTATAAAAGTGATTTCGATGTAAGCTGCACCCGAGACCCCAAAGCAGACACAGCCCCCACACACACACACGGAGCTCCCTTCCGTCAACGGGAAGTCATAAGACGTATGAACTTGTCGCCGTTGCCGGAGCCGGTGAAGAAAGCCCTATCCCGAGTCTGAAGTTAGAGCCAAACCCCGGGCAGAAGCTGACGTCGGGGTGCCTGACAGATTCCTCTGTTTGGTTTAGTTCGGTTTGGCCCGGGTTGGGCCAAAGAAATGCGATAAATTGAATGACTGACGACGCAGTAAATACTTTTCAGAGAGCGGCGGAGTGGGTAGGAAAATCACTCGGATCAATTTCCACATCCACACACGACAAATTGCGCGTGGTTAGATTTTTCTTTCGCAGCCCATCCTTTATCCCTTCTGGTTGGGCATGTGTACTTGGAGTGGATGAGGGCCAAGCGAAGGTCTGACAGGTGCGAACGGCAAGGTTTTGGCAGACGTGTGGCAACGGTTCGGGCCAATCGAATCTCGATTAAGCGCCAACGAAATCCGTTTTCCGTTTTGGTTTCCCTATTTAACAATATCAATTAGGCCGCTTTCGCACGCACTATTCAATTACTGCAAATCCTCCTCTCACATCCGCCTATGGACAACAAGCCCTGTATTCTTCGGCACATCCTGCGCTATTTGCAGCCGCACAAGGAGCCACTAATTTCAATGCATAAAAACTTATCCAAGCGCTGATTGTGTTTGCCCAAAGTCTCGTTTCATAATTTTTGCACAAATTGCGGTTTTCGGACAACGAACGTCGAAAGTCCAACGGCAACAACAAGGACAACCGCCAAGCGCTTTGGCAACTAATAAAAATGAGCAACTTCCCTGGTCGCCCCTCCGGCACTCGCTCTCAACACCATACATGTGTAAAAATTTACACCACAGCTGGGAAGGGCTGGGAAGTGCCGGGGACTCGTTAGCCAGACTGCTGGGCGGAGTCAGTCATTGGCAATTTTTGTTGCCAACTCGACATATTTCAATCACGTAAATTTATTACGTAAACATTTGCTTTGCTTTTCGCCCACAATTACGGGGGTAGTGTGGCTGGGAGGGTCTCGACTGGGGCGGGAGAAGCGCGAAGGGACCGGCGAGCCTCGAATGCAGGAGCACAAATTTCAATTTCAATCTTTTCAGGCTGCACTCCGGCACATCACTGCCCACGGCAAACGCCCTCCATTCCCACCAGCCAGCACCCGCATCCACTGCCGCTGGTAAACGGCCTGCCTTTCGCTCCCCCGTAATATTCATAATGGATTTACCAATATGGTGAAACATTTTTATTAATGCAACCGACGAGCAGGACGTACTCGCCTTACACAGCCACTCCACCCCGGCCCATGGGTCATCGTTTGACCATGGAAAACACATGCTAGCACAGTGTTGTTCCGATGGGACAGGGTTAAATGGGGTTTTGGCTTTTTGATCTTCAAATGTTTGCCCAACGCTTTGATGTTCATATGGTGACCTGATGTCAGCTACCGATTTTGGTTTTCCGCATTTTTTTTCGCCAATATAATGGAAACAGGAGACGTTCGGGAGGTATGTGCTTCATGCACCAATCGTTGCAAGCGTATTAAAATATAAGATGAAGAAAAGAAAATGCCGCAATTTGTATTTAGTAAAATGTTGTAAGAAATTTGTATAATTGATAGAAAAAAATTACTGTTATTAGATATGCTGGTCGGACTGTGATATATCAGATACACAAAGCACATGGCTAATTTACTATGTCTAAATAACTGAAATCAAACAGTGCTGAAGACAGATAAAAGCCAAAATGTGGCTAGAAACATATTACGATTTGGATGTTGCAAAGAAAGGCAAATGTTGCAAAGAACTTGTTGCGTTGCGAATACAAATGTACAGTGGCGAGCAAAACTGAGTGCATGTTAACTTTGACTTTGGCCATCAATAAAAACCCCACCACACAAGCAAATCCAACAGTTGTTTTTTTTTTAACATTCTCAATCATTTTATTACTAATTAATAAAAGAAACAGCAATTTATCAGGTAAATCCAAATTCTTAGAATTAAAAAACAAAATAAACTTACATAAACTCAGTTTTGCACGTTTTACGTTTTGTACCTATTTTCGATCTTCCACATCTGTTACCAGCTCACATCAGCCAGATTTACCGATATAATTGTTCTGATGCTATTGTCGGAGGTCGTAGATTATTGAAAAACATGTTTTTGTGGAGAAAAGTTGATTTTGATGAATAATTTGAAAATTTATTGATAAAAGCCAAAATATGCGAAAATTTTCAGAAGAAATTGAGAATAATGTTGTAAGCTTGACCGAAAGTGGCAGTTCTTCACGAAGAATTGCCGAGAGACTTGGTATTAGCCAATCTGCGGTGATCACCATTCAGAAAAGGCGAAAAAGGCCTCAAGTCGGGGGCCGGAAAAAATATTAACGGACTCTGATGCTCGTCGTATGATGTCCGAAATGCGAAGAAACAAGATTTTAACACCAAAAGGTGCTTGTTTGGCCATTAACAAAATGTCAGCGAGTGGACTGCTAGAAGAGCATTGAAAGACATCGGATACATATCGAGCGTAAAAAAAAATAAGCCCGCGTTATCCAATAAGAACGTCAAAGCTCGCTTAAAATTTGCTAAGGAGCACAAAAATTGGACCATTGACGATTGGAAACGAGTTGTCTGGTCTGATGAATCGAAATTTAACCGTTTTCAGAGTGATGGAAAACAATATTGTTTGATTCGACCCGGAGATCGAATCCAAAGAAACCA
>VNJU01002274.1:0-20196 GCA_008042675.1 Drosophila seguyi
CAGAAAGTTTTTTTGAACGGATTCGATGCGGTTGATATGAACTCCAAATTGAGGACTCCAAACACAAGAACCAAACTCCAAAATAGGACGAACTAGCGAAGTAAAGAGAGTCTTCGTTATATAAGGAGAATCGAATTCCTTCGACCACCTTTTAATAAATCCCAGCACGCATTTGGCCTTGTTAACTATGCAAGAAATATGATCTGAAAACGAAAGCTTAGGATCTAGACGAACACCTAGATCATCAACAAGGGTGATTCTTTCCAAAGCGCAATCATTAAGCATATATGTTGCATACTGGGGAGTGACACGTGAGAATGTCAGTCAGAGAATGTCAGAATGTCAGTTTGCACTTAGATATGTTGAGATGTAATAAGTTAGCACGACACCATGCTTGAAAGTTGTTAAGATCCGATTGTAAGTCTGGCTGGAATGAGCTGTCCTTATACTGCAGGCATAGTTTAACATCGTCAGCATACATAAGTACTCTTGAGTTGGTTAGAACTAGCGGAAGGTCATTGATAAATAATGTAAATAGCAGTGGGCCGAGATGGCTGCCTTGTGGGACGCCAGATTTGACACTAAGGGAGTTGGATAGAGCATTCTTAAACAGAACCTTTTGAGTCCTGTCACTCAAATAACTCTGAAACCAATTAAGAAGATCAGCCGGAAACCCCATTAAATCGAGCTTCCTTACAAGAACAAAATGATTAACTGAGTCAAAAGCTTTACTAAAGTCTGTGTAAATAACATCAGTTTGATGGTTACGTTGGAAACCCCTAATAACGACAGAGGTTAGTTCCAAAAGATTTGTAGTGATTGATCTTCACCTCATAAATCCATGCTGACATGGAGAATTTACGGACCTGCATAAATGCTGCAGATGAGGAGTTATTACATTCTCGAAAAGTTTTGGAATTGCCGAGAACTTAGAGATAGGTATGGTGATAGGTAGGTATGGATGCCGCCAAAATATTTGGAAAAGTCTAATCCAGGAGTTAAAAGAACAAAACAGAGCTAATTAATTTAAATCGAGGCAAATACAATATTTTGCGAATTGGGCAATTACATTAATTGGCATTAAAGAGACCTGGGACGAATAAGTAAAATTAAAAAAAAATGTTATAGTGAACCATCGAAGGCAAAATGGGCCACCTTTGCATCTCGATATGCAACTGGCACAGGTTCTCCAGCTCTCATCCATGGGTATGGCCACTGGTGCACATGTTTCTTCCTGAACTAGACACCGATCCCACTTTTGATTAATAGAGCTAACAAATAATCATCCGAGTTCCTTGTACATGCACTGGGAGCAGTTCTGGGAAGGCACAGCAGCCAGAAGCCATGCCAATAGCTTATTAATGTAAAACGAATCATCAAATCTATGATGAACGTGTCTTCTGTTTCAAATATTGCCGGTTGTCAAACAAAAAAATGCCGAACTACAAGTAGAAAGAGTGAAAAAAAGAATAAACATTTTTCCGCTGGGTGATACATGCTTAACATGTATATTAAACAGGGTCCGTAATCATTACAAGTTAAATTATAAAAATAAAATGGTAAGGATTTTTTTAGATTTTTTTGTTTACCTTCATAAAAATAAAACTCAAAAGCAAATCACGGGTGCCGTCCCTGCATTACCTTTCATCAACGATTCATCAAAAAATCATCAATCCCATATGACAGTGTGTTGATGAATTGTTGATGACAAGACCATGCATATATTTTTGCATTTTTTTATGGGATGTCCGCTCTTGTCATCAACACAAATTCATCAACAATTAATCATCTTTTCATCATCACTTTAGACCAAAAATTCATAAGCATTTTTACCAAAAATTCATCAAAAAAAGTTGATGAATTCATCATCGATTCAACAAGGAGTTGTTAAATTTATTTATTTTTTTATCTTATAATTGTAACAATAATAATTTAAATAGAAAGGAACTAATATTCAATATTCAAATTAAATATATATTTATATTCTAAGGATCCATGTATGTTGCTCCGATGATTTAGTTTGACTGACCAGTGGTACATATAAAAAATAAACAGTAAATAACTATAAGCAAAGCAACAATTACAAAAGAAAATCTTAGAAAAACGCGAATAAAAAATGGTCACCACGCTTGATTGTTGAGAGAGGAAAAGTTTGGGAGAGGGAGTGTTTAAGAGAGGAAGAATTTGAGAGAGCAAGGGTCTACGTGCCGTTTTTTGTTGATGACTAATTAGACCTTTTTGTCTTCAACGTTCTATCAACAACATGTAATCAATTTGTCATCAAGCTTTTTGTGTGAAGAAAGAACAAGATAGGAAGCTAACTTCGTCATGCCAAAGTTCAAATACCCTTGCAGTAATTATTATTACAAAGGCCTTTTTGCACTGCGACCAGAGATTAGATGTATTGTACCGCCTGCAGTAATTAGAAGAACAAGAAGAAATATTCTGACTTTTTCGCTTTCTCGGGTACTGTCATAAAATAAATGTTGCCAGCAGAGAATGTTGCTGGCTAAAAATGTTGCAGCAACAAAGCCAAACAGATATATATATTCTTATGGCAGCTATATGATATAGTGGTCCGATTTTGATAAATTTAAAACCGAAATTTTGGAATAATACAAAATGGCCATGATATAGTCGTCCAATGCGGCCCGTTCCGACTTATATAGTAGTGAGAACAATATGGAAGACTATCTGCAAAGTTTCATTCAGATAGCTTCAAAACTGAGGGACTAGTTTGCGTAGAATCGGACGGACGGACAGACGGACATGGCTAGATCGACTCGGCTGTTGTTGCTGATCAAATATATATACTTTATAGGGTCGGAAATGTCTCCTTCACTGCGTTGCAAACTTCTGACTAAAATTATAGTACCCTGCAAGGGTATAAAAACAAGAGCGCGAGAGAGTCGGGTTTGAAACGAAGCTCACTTGGAGTTGAGATACTTTTGCTTTACAAAAATCATAACTCTTGAACCAGTTGAGATATATTCATAATTTTTTATATGAAAGGTAATTTTAATACCTTTCGATTAAGTGGTCACACAATATTGTGTGATAAATAGCAGATTTTATAATCGAAAACGAATGTTTTTGAGGCAGTTTTCTGGGTATTTATTCAATTTCGAACAATAAATTTCCTTTTTTTCTCTTAAAATGCTAATATGGTGCATATTAAATGTTTTAAGAACAAAACAAATAAGTTTTAAAGAAAAAAACCAAAAAAATAAATTTATTTTAATTTTTTAATTTTGTAAAGTTTTTCATATATTTTACATTTATTTAAACAAATAACTCATCTTATTCTACAATATTTAAAAGAACAGAACAATCTGGACCATAACTATCAATATAATATTAATTTATATATCTAGTGCTTCTTAACAAAGCCAGAAAAGGATCAGAAGATGCCGCCAACATACGAAATAGATCCGCATTTTGTCTTGTCCTTGATTTTTTCATGGTGTTTGAGTACCTGAATTTCTTGTATTCCTTTTTCTTGGCTTCCTGTGCTTCCTCGGATAATGCACCAATTGGCAAACTTTAGTACTCAATTAGATCCTTTCCGTGGGCAAGCATTTTGTGAACCGCGGGCGTCATCTTCTTCTCAGGATAAGTAGACTCATCATATTTGCCGAATTTTTCAGCATTCTTGCTTTTCCTGCAATTTACTGCGTTCAAGATCACACCCAATCTTTCTATTATGGTGTGGCTTACTCCAGTAATTTCAGCAGCTACCTCGTGATGGTGAACAAATTTTCTGGATTATTTCCATCGTTGGTATTTTCCGTAACCTGGTTTTGGGCAGTCTACCTTCAGTCCCAGTTTCTCTTTTAATTGGTCCTGTATTCTTATCTTCCCGATCGCTTCTTTTTCCTTTGATGTGATGCCCTCATCAAAATGTTCATCCTTTCGTTCAAGTTGGTAAGCCAGTTTTAAAATGAATTCCAAAGTCCTTATCCGGCAATGCAAGGGAGAAATACTGTGTTGCAAGGTATGCTCAGACTTGTCCGAGTCCTCCACGCTTTTAAAATCCTTTTTGTTTTTATGGCAGATGGCACACTTCCATGTTGACTTAGTGTCCGTCGGTACATTGAGAACTTTTCCATCAACCATTGTAAGGGCTCCTTCCTTTCATAGTCCTATATTCCGTGAGGTTCATGGCAGAAATTTGGCCTTCGATGTCAGACACAGTATCCTTAATCAAAGTTCTGGTTTCTTTTGCATACTTAAAAAAGATGGAGCGGCAGTAATGCACTGAAGAAGGCCGAGGATTTTTCCAGTAGTCAGAACCGTCACTTCTGAGCCGAAGAGGGACAACGGAAGCCATGAACATATTTCCGTCCGAAATAGTTTTGTCGTCCAGCTCTATCCTTTGCTTGTACTCGCTCTGACCAGCATTTTTTTTCCCCTCAGTAATGGTATCAGTACGGCAGAACCTCGATTCTATGTCTCATTAGAGATTCTCGTAAAAAAAATATACTTTTGCTTCGGGAGTCCCAATTCCATAAATAACACGAAGGTCTCCTCAGGGGTGTAGTTGGTAGGAAATAGCTTCGTAGGTCCACAAATGCTCTCTTTAATCCTCCGGGCTTGCAGTCTGTATGACTCTTGTTAGTTGAGTTCTTGTTTTGTCCTGATTATTTTTATACTTGGTTGACAGCGCCTGGGACATGTGGCACGTCTGGATATGTTGCGTGGTCTCTTGCAATTTCCTCCTTCTTGCCAATTCGCAACATTCCTCCTATGATTTGGCTGGGCGTCCTCTTTTTAGTCCTTGGGATGTGCTTGGTTCGGGTTCCAAGTTTGTGCTCTATGCAAACGTTGTTAAGCCATCTAGCCATGTAGAATTCTGCGCTTTAAATCGATCTATTGTCCTTGATGCCTCCAACCATTTTGTTCTTAAGAAATTAGATCAACTTCTAATTTTCTTCGCGTGTTTAGGTGAGATTGGTACAGCCAACTCTTTTTGAATAGTTAATTCAAATTCGCTGATACTAAGCGTGCTGATCCACAATTCGAATAGCTTTTAAAAGTACAATTAAGACTGAACTCCTCAAAGAAATGCAGGTATTTACAATTTCTGGTACAATTTCATATTTGCAATTGTATTACCTGTAGTAACAATATTTTATACCACACATTACAATAAAGGGGGAGGTCTGGTTTAGAGGGTTCAAAAAAATGATTTTTTTTATTGCATATTATGAAAGTATAGTAACTTAAAAATGTTGTATGTAAATAGAAAGTCAATCGGAGCAAAACTCACAAAGATATAGCTTTAGAAGTAGGCGGGTCCCAACCGACTACCTGAGTTACGAAAAATTTTAAACGCGTTTTTCTCAAATCGATGTTTTTTGAGTCGGTGCACAAAATCTATTCAACCGATCGTTCTCAAATTTTTTACAGTATTTCCTTAAATAATTTATGAGGTAATCCTGTCCAGATTTTTTCGTTTTTAATTTTAATTTTTTTATTATTAACAACAATAGTCATGAATTTTGGCCAAAAATCGGTATTTTCACTTTCAAGTCTTGTAAAAAGTTCAAAATTAAAAAAAAAAAATGGAAAAACTCGTCTCGCTAGGGCACAATTAAAACAGCTTTTTGGAATGTCCGTCAAATTAGCGTCGAAATTGAACGGTGGAAAAATGGAACACGGGGGAGGATTTTATTATTTATTTATTTCGTAAATAAACAACTAAATCGAACAAAATAAAGTTCATAAGTCTACAAATATATATGTATATACTTTATAGGGTAATAAGATGAAACGTCCATCTTCAGTGCGTTGCAAGCTTCTGACTAAAAGTATACTACCCTGAAAGGGTATACAAATAAACAGTTAATAAAAATAAAAAAAATACTAAAATATTACACAAAAGAGCAAAATTCGCGTCAAGCACTTGATTCATAATATTTCTCACGGCATAAATGGAATTTGTTAAAAATACTACACTTCTCTTTAACTTTTGGAAGCCGCATAAATTGATTTCTTATTAGAGTGTAATTTTTTCCCACTCAAATTTAAGTGTCTCGTGCCACTCAGCGGGCCTCGCTGGTACTTACAAACACCCACTCAAAATCTTCGTTTGCTTGCACGCACTCTGTGTGCGCGCACCTGATCAATACGGTACTTTCGGGGCACCCGCTAATCACGCTCGCCACTCATATCGGATCTAAGAAAAGGCAAACAGTTCGAAAAAGGCAAGAGCGCAAAAAGAGGTGAGTGACAAAAACGCACATTATGACACTTAAATGGCCAGGTGTCTCGTCGACACCAGGGGATTATGTTGTTAGTGATCTGATTCAGTTCATTCTTGAGTTCAAACAAAGAAGTCAGAAACGTATGATTAAGAACAAAAAATAAAATAATTCTACAAATAAGTCCGCAAACTTATTACAAAATTATTATTTTATTATAAAAAATAATTATAAAATATAAAATAAAGTTATATACAACGAAAAAGGCATAATAATAATAATCTTTCTTTCTATAGCGAACGGTCGTGGTTTTGTTTGGAGCTTCAAATCTTGTGTAGTATGCTCATTTTGGCAAAGCGAATTATTTGTTCACCGCGTTGCACACTAAATTTAATAGTCTGAAGGTAATAAACAAGTCGCCAAAGCCCAAAAAATCTGCTTCTGCGCGGCAGCATTTATGCGAAACCCAGCAACCAAATATCGGGTTCACCCCTCGGCACAGCCCCCGACACCAAGTTTTGAGATCGGGAATCCGAATTTACCGTGGTGGAAATGGCAACTGGTCCGCCAGTTATTTCCGTTGTGTCCACTCCAGCGTCCTAAATGCCATTTCAAATACTGCCCAGGGACAGCTCGGATTAACACAGTGTTCCCAAGGACCCTCACAGCTCTCCCACCTTCTAAAACAATATTTGTTTTGCAGCTTGCCCCTAACCTCGCATCGGAAGATGATCTTGCTTTTTTCTAGGTAAAACCCTAGCCATAAACTTAATGGTGGAAAGCTTTAAACTTTCTTATCCCAGAGACATCTCGTTTAAGATTAGCGTCTTCCCGAACTACTGCGACACAATTTGCTTCGGTGACTTCTGGCCCGAGCGCATTGTAGTTAAAGAATTCTCCATCAAGCTCGGGTCAGGCAATTGCCGATAATTTTGCTGAGTTTTTTAAAACCACATATTTTTTTTACCAATTTAAGCCAGAGGAGTTACTGAATGCGTGTTGCGACTCGTTGCTGCCCACAACACAGTCGCCTTTTTATCGCCTCTGTAGCTGTGGTGTGGTACAGAGTGCGGGTCAGGGCTAGGTGCTGGCCACGATCGGTGACTATAGCTGATGAAACCAACTGGAATAAGCCGGTAGCAGGGTCGTAGCTCCGAATTGATACTCACGGCAGTTATTTTACAATAATGGGTCTTTATTCTTCGGCTGTCAGTCTAGAAGTGATTAATATAAGAAGAGAAAACTTAAGATTACCCTATCTCGCACAGATCACGGCCGCCGACCAGCATCCAAAGTAAAACTTCGTGTGTCTTTCGTCGTCACACGCAGCTTTTACTGATCTTACTTGTTTACTTGTACTCAATTATTGTGACGAGGCACTGTGCAACCACCATCTCAAATTTTTTACCTTATCTTTAGAATCTTTAGCGGATGGTTCAGAGGATGAGGAGGAGAAGCCGGAACTTTTCCTGCAAACTCACTTCCCCCTTGCTATGGATTACATTCCTAGGGCACGGAGAACGGCTAGGGTGATCTTTATACCGAAGAAAGATCCGTTTCATCCCAAATCGTTTAGGCCGATCAGTCTATCATCCTTCCTGCTGAAAACCCTTAAAAAGATTGTGGACAACCACATAAGTAACTCGCAGTTGGTGCGAAGTCCTCTGCATGCGCATTATCATACCAATAGGGAAGGGAAGTCAACAGAAACAGCTCTCCTGAGCCTTGTTGATAGTCTCCAGCGCTCTGTAAAGGCCAAACACAGCTCATGATATTGTGGTACGAGCACTTCACAGAAGGGGAGTTGAGGCGGGTCTCACGACCTGGCTGGGCAAACTCCTCGATAGCAGAATAGCACAAGTCACTGTCAACGATGTGACTGTTAGAGCTCAAACAACCCGAGGCTGTCCTATTACTATTACTCTGGAGCCTCGTGGTGAATGAACTGTTAGATAAACTTACAGCAAATGGCTTCGAATGTCAAGGTTACAACGATGACATAACTCAGGATTTCACTGGGCCCAAGACTGAGCTTAGACTGGTGCAAAGACGTGGGGCTGAACATCAATCCAGCAAAAACCACAGTTGTCGTCTTCACCAATCGCTACAAGCTGAAATCCATTCGCCCCAAAGTCATTGGGGCACAAAAATACCGATCTCCATTGAAGTGAAATATCTGGGAGTCAGACTAGATAAGGAGACAGCATGTGGAACATGCTGTTTGCAAGGCCACTATGGAGCTAATGAGCTGTAGATCTGTGCAGGGAAAATCTGCGGAGTGTCTCCAAAAATCCTATTGTAGATGTACGCTGCTATGGTGAGGCCCATGTTCAGCTATAGAGCTGCGGCAGCAGAGAATTGCCTGCACGTGCATCTCGGGCGCTATGCGCACCTGGCCATCCACTGCTCTGGATGTGCTGCTCGGATTTCCACCACTGCACTTGTATATCAAGCACATTGCGCGCAGATCTAATAAGAGGATAACAGGAGCAATACCATATGACTCGGCTGCGACTGCAACTGAGCTGATACTGGAATATCTGCGGGATGCTCAGTTGGCCAAGTTCAGCTTTGATGAACTCTTCAGAACGGAACTTAGCAACAAGTTGGAGTGGACCAACATGTCCACAGTCAGCAATCAGAGCATTCAGTGCTCATAAGGTTGTTTCCAGACTAGTATGACAATGTATAGGAACACTCAACGAGTTGGGTGTGAACAATATGGTAACCATATACTGGGTTCCAGGGCATCCGGTGATCCCCGGCAATGAAGTGGCCGACATCATAGCACGCTCTTCTATGGTCCGGAACCCTTTTGTGGACTAGGCCCAGGAGTCATCAGCCAGAGAAGTCGTGCGGATCTCATGACTGCCTGCGATGACTTCTGGCGGTCGTCAAAAGGGGCAAGGCATAGGTAGCTACAACAGCAAGAGGACCAAGGATTGTTTGGAGTTGAGCAAAAGATCTCCCGAATAGTCACGGGTTTTCTGACTGGGCACTGCAAATGCAAACTTTCACGTGTCAATTCCCAGTATCCAACTTATACGCTTAATGAATTCGCTTTGGAAACTCTTACTGACGCTCTAGGTGTCCGTCCAGATCTTGCATGATTAACAAGGCGTGCTGGGATTTATTAAAAGGTGGTCGAATGATTTATATACTTATTTGTTAGTTCGTCCTATTTCAGTATCATCTTTCTACACAAGCTAATTCACGGTGCCGTGGAGAGCCCGTATTTGCTAGAACAGCTGAACTTCCGAGTTCCTAGACTAACAGCTAGGACCTTTATCCCCTTAAGGTAGGTTCTGACATAAGATAAATTGTCTTTCGAAAAGAAGGATGGTAATTCCTAAAAATCGTATTGCTTAGCGTTAAGAACACCCTGTATAATCTCTTTGAAATTGCTCATAACATTAAAGTCAATAAGGAAAATATCTGTACCTCTGCGGAGTATAGTTCTTCAATGACCTGACTCTCTTTCCGTTACCATTTTACATTTAGAAATTGAGTTTTTATCTGTATTTGGCTATTTCTCTTTGTATGTGTTTAAAACAAGACCATTATTTTTTTACTTTGGTTACATTTTTTTATTAACAATTTTTTTTTCGTGAAAATGTTAACTTTTTGTTCTATCACGCACCATTTTGCGAAAAATAAATATATCGAAAAAATCTTACGTATGTCGATAGCTGTTAATGTATAGAAACTAAAAAACTTTATTTATTGTCCCAGATCAAAAATTAAGGACGTTAGCTTTTCGGCCATGGACCCCCTTTCCAAAAATAGGGCCTACAAAGAAATGCTGCATAGCCGCCATTTTGTTTTCGATTTCTTTGAAAAAATCAGATTTTGTACATGGGATCTCATATTATAAAACCTAATTTACAAAATATCTATTGGCTCTTTCGTTTGGTTAACAAAAATTCTAGAAAATCCGCTTATTTCTGTTAGTTACTCAGACGTTCCCCTTAAAATGGGTCGTGGGGAAGAGGAAGAAGGTTAAGTCCGAAGAGGAAGAAGGTTAAGTACAAGCCTACAAAGACGCTGGATTTTCAATTTAAAAAAATATGAAAAAAAATATTGAGAAGAGCCGTAACATGCATTTTTTTTATTTTAAATACATCAAAATATGGGCAAAACATGACAGGCCAAAAAAAAAGGGTACTAAGATGTGCGGAAAAGCGACTTATACTGAGAAAAGCGTCAAATTCGCACGACCCTTTGGCAAAGATTAAGGAAAATCTGGTATTAAAGCCAGTCTAACAACCATTCGGCGTGTTATTTCAAAAGCTAAAAATATTAAAAGATTAAAAATATAAAATAAGGAAGCTAGCTTTGGCATGCCAAAGTTTAACTAACCTTGAAGTAAGTAGAAGAAGAAGATGAAAAAAAATATTCTGACTTTTTCGCTTTTTCAAGCACTGACATAAAATAAATGTTGTGAGAGAAAAATGTTGCCAGCGAAGTATGTTGTTAGGGCCTGACATTTGCAGATGCTCCAGTCTGACGCCTCCTTTGTAAGGTCGTCTGCCGTCTCGTTACCATCAATGCCCTGGTGGCTGGGAACCCAGTACTGACATGGAAGTGCTAAGGATATCTAGTGCCTCCCTGCTTGCCAGTGCCAGTGTGCTGCCTTTCCTGCAGTCACTTGCGCGTGGATATCTAGGGGATCGATTCCGATTATGGTTTCGAGTGCTTTTGTGGGAGTTGATCTCAGCACCCCTGTTATGCAGAGCAGTGCCTGCCGCTAAGTTCTCTCCATAAGCTTGTTATATGTTTTCTTTTCCATGGCTTGCTTGGACGCACCACCGAGATGTAAATACAGTGCATTAGAGCGGGTGAGAGGCCCATAAGCTGCTAAGCATCTTCTTCGATACATATAGCGCTATGGTGGCTTTCTTTATCCTCTCTAGTACATTAAGCTTCCATGCCAGCTTTCTGTCTAGTACAATGCCGAGGTATTTTACTTGTGTTTTCTGGGTAAGCCTGGTTGTGTTAATTTTCGGGGGGACTCATAGCTGCACCTTGTATCTCTTGGTGAAGAGAATGAGGTCCGTCTTGTCCGCGTTGATACTGAGTCCGACTTTACTCGCCCACTCACATATCTCCCTGAGTGCTGATTCCATAATCGAGCTGAGGGTCGATGGACAGACTCCCGTGATAATTATGCTTATGTCGTCAGCATAGGCCGTTATCTTTGGGGCCTTCCTTTCGAATCTCTTGATCAGGTCGTCCACCACCATACTCCACAGGAGAGGTGACAGGACCCCGCTTTGCGGCGTGCCCCTGTGAGCTGGAGGCTGTGCCCCAATGGGATTGTACCCGCCTACAGCTAAGAAGATTTCTAATCCACATGCTGATAGCGGTGGAAGTGTTGGCCGCTTCTAGGCGGTCCATTATAGCGTCTGTGGTAACGTTGTAGAATGCTCCGGATATGTTCACAAACACTCCAAAAGCATATTCTTTGTTGTGCAGGGCTTTCTCAATGGTGGCTACTAGTGAGTGTAGTGCCGTTTCCACTGATTTTCCTGTTGTGTAAGCTTGCTGGTTGGTCGACAGCAGTCTTCCCACATCGTTTCTGATTTATATGTCCAGCAGCTTTTCTAGCGTCTTGAGTAAAAAAGAGGTGAGGCTTATCGGCATGTAGATCTTGGAGCTCACGTGACTGCACTTCCCCGCTTTTGGCAGGAAGACAATACTAGAGGTCCTCCATTGGATAGGGATATAGCCCGTGCTTAAGCAAGCTGTGTAAATAGCGTAGAGCCATGGGGCGATGACTTCTTTGGTCACCTGTAGCATGGCTGGGAATATTCCATCTAGTCCTAGTGCTTTTATTTCCGTAAAGGAATCTATAGCCCATTGGATTCTTCTAGAGGATATTAAATTTGTTGGGAGAGGCTCTTCTCCAGTTGCGAGGTCCTGGTGCTTGTTGGCATTGGAAACCTCAGTGCATCCTGGGAAGTGAGCTTTCATTAGTGATGTTATGGTGTAGTGCCTCTTCGCTGCCCTTAGTCCACTTTCCGTCATAGCGCTTGAGCTGACTCTTTATGGTAGATTGCTTCGATAGGAACTTTTTGAGTCTAGCCGTTTCTGAGGCCGTCTCGATATAGGAACAGTAGGTTCTCCACGAGCTTCTTTGCGCCCTGCGTAATTCCTTCTTGTAATCCCTAAGTATGATCTTGTATTCCTCATTGACAATATAATTTTTCGCCTCTCTGCCGATTTTGACAAATTCCCTGAGGTTATTGCGTAGAAGCGAGAGGTTCCTGGTCTCTCAAGGACGCACCATTCTGATACCATAGTGCATCGTCCCCTAACGAACGTTATGTCTAGCACGTTCGAGAAGGTGGGACCTACGAAGGTATGTTCCTCCCCCACGTTTGCTATACAAAGGTTAGTAGATAAAAAGTCTAAGAGTGACTCACATCTGTCGTTTATATCGGCGCTTCCCCACACTCAGTGGTGTGCGTTGGCGTATGCACCCACGATCAGTTGCTAATTGCTCGGGCTGGCTTTTACCATGCTCCTGAGTTCCTCTGGTCGGGCTGCTCTGTCGTGAGCCGATGGAGTGCAGACCTAGGCTCTTTTCCACCTTGCCTGCCTGCAGGGTGTGCGCTTTTTGAGGCGCAGGTAGACAGTACCCATGCCCCACGCCATCTTCCCGTATCAAGGGTACAGGATGTCCTCCGCCGCTTTATTGATCCGGAGGACTGCGCACTGGTCCCCCACTTTGGGTGTCGGTGTCGCAATGTGCAGCACCTTCCAGTCTGCGGTGGGTATGTCGGGGTTTTGGCGCTGTAGCAGCTTCAGCGCCCGGTCCCCTTGGATTGCGATGGGGAGGAGTACCTTCGCCTTTGGTATGAATGGGATTTACTCCCTGTCCACCACCTCGAGCTTGGCCCCCTCCCACTTCCGAGACGGGTCGTCCATTCACTTCAGGATTTTGACCCCATCTCTAAGTACGGCAATGATGACCAGAAGGGTTCAGTATTAGCCACCCTGCACCATCAAATGTGGGAATGGGACAAACAGCACTTCGACGAGCCTCGCGTGCACCGTCTTCCACCGTTCTTCGGACATCTTTCCGTTTTCGTCCTTTCGGTCAATGGGTGCCACGATCAGATATCGTTTGGTCACTTTACTAACCTTTGCGGCCTTCTGAGACTTTTTCGCCTTAGGTGGAGGGCCTACCTGCTTGGGCCCGCGTTGCCGCTTGCTCGCCGGAGCGTCCTTCGTGTCGCTCTCACCGGAGCGTTGCTGGCAAGGATCTCCTCCACATTATTGGCGAATCCGCCCTTTGAGGAAATGTGGGGGATTTTGGCGCAGTATAACCTGCCCTCTTCAATCTTCTGCTCGGCCCAGGTTAGCTTTGCCTTCTCCTTTTGAGAGAGGTTTGCTTTGTCCAAAAGCCGACTTCCGATCGCGAGGGCAGCCTTATACTGCGCCTTCGCCTTCCTCCCCTCGCTTGACCGTTTCGGCCCGTCCCTGCGCGGGGAGCTAGTACCTGGTTTTGAAAAGCGGAATAGATTCTCCTCCTCCTCTGTCTGTATCGACGGCGGCACCTGAGCGGCATAGTTTGCTCTGCGATGTTTTAGAGGCAGTAACAGTACAAGTAGCACGACCTCAGAGAGGATTGCTCCCTCCGTGCTCGCCGGTGGTAGCTTCACGCATCCCACCGACGTTTGGGCTGACATCCCAACCCCAGTTGACTTCTTCGTCCCACTCATTATGGCGTATTTTTCCGGGGAACCATCCACCATGCGTTTTATGCCTTCCGCCAGTCACCTCCAACCATGGCAAATGGTTAATTTCCTCCGGCTTTTGGGGCGGAAGGAATTGAACCGTTGCCTTAGCTAGACACTGTATTACATCGGACTGAGCATGCAGCAATGCATAACCCGTTGTCCGGGATAATACAGTGGCCATTGCCCAGCCGGCGCCCTCGTGGAGGGTTTAGATGAAGGATTTTTGCCAGCCGTGGGTTAGTATTATTGTTCTTAGTTTAGGAAGGCTATCTACGTTTGAAATTATTGTGTACAAGTCGTTATAATTTGCACATAAGACTCTAAGGGGCTTATGCAACTGAAAGGACTTTCTACAATGACGCACAACTAAGGAAATATAGGATCTAGTATTTTTACTCAGTACGTGAAAGTTAAGCTGACCCAACAAGAAGCACTTTCCACGTCACCGTGAACAAGGTTATACGGTCTACGGTTAGATAAAGATGGTAAATTAATAAGGAGGAGTCTATTCGAATAGGAGGGTAACCTCTGGTTTGCATTCCAGTTTAAGCCGCGTAAAGCGAAAAGTAAAAAGTTCTTTTGAACCGACTCGATGCGTTGACTGTGGACCCTATACTGAGGGCTCCAAACGCAAGATCCATATTCTAAGATAGGACGAACTAAAGAAATATATAGAGATTTTGTAACGTATGGATCATTGAATTCTATCGACCAACGTCCATCCAAGAAAACCTCTGGCTTTATTCACCATGCATAAAATATAATCAATAAAGTCAAGTTTAGGATCCAGACGGACACCGTCTTCTTTCCAAAGGGCAGCAGTTCAGCGTGTAAGTCGCAAGCTTGCGAGCGACACAAGAGAATGTCATAAGCTTGCGTTTAGAGCCGTTTAAATTGAATAGGTTTGCACCGCACCATGTTTGAAAATTGTTGAGATCTGTTTGTAAATCAGACTGGCAAGACGCGTCCGTATATTGCACACAAAGTTTGACGTCGTCCGCAAACATAAGTACTCTGGAGTTAGTTAGGACATAGGGCAGATCGTTAATAAATAATGTAAACAGCAGGGGACCCAAATGGCTTCCTTGCGGGACGCCAGAAGAACATTAGATAAGGTGTTTTTAAATAGGACCTTTTGCGTCCTGCCAGTCAGATAACTTGAGATCCAACTAAGAAGATCAACTGGAAATCCCATTAGATCGAGTTTCCGAACAAGGAGAGAATGGTTGACAGAGTCGAATGCTTTACTGAAATCAGTATAGATTACGTCTGTCTGAAAGTATTTATGGAAGCCACTTATTATGAAGGAAGTGAGCTCCAAAAGATTAGTAGTCGTTGATCTTCGCTTTATCAATCCATGTTGGCATGGAGAAATAATTGATCTTCACAGGTGCTGCAAGTGAGGAGTAATGATTTCTTCGAAAAGTTTTGCGTTGGCCGACAACTTAGAGGGATCTATAGTTATCTGCATCTGACTTGCTACCTTTTTGTGGAGAGGAATAACAAATGGTGCCTTCCAAATAAGAAGAAAGTGGGAGGTCTCTAAGGACAAGGTTAACAATTTTAGAAGGGGATTGCACAGGGCGTCGGCACAATAGCTAAGCACACAACCAGCTATTCCGTCGGGACCAGGCGAAAAAAACGGGCTTTACACGGTGAAGATCTGAAAGGATAGAGCTTTCGTTAAAATTAGGACTGAAAATTAAGGTTGGCTTGGACATGATGTAAGAATAAGTCCGATTTGAGCCGGTGGAATTATAGTATGTGGTTTTGAGCAAACTGCGCAAACAGATCGGCAATTGCCTGTTCATTTTTACGGTAGTATTTCTAAAGGAAAGCGAGGGAAGATGAGTAATTGGGTTACGTTTGGTGTTAACAAAATTATAAAACTGTTTTGGGTCCTCAGAGAACTTGGCCTTACAACGAGTCAAATAATTTTTGTAACACTGCGCGTTCAGCACGGTAAATCTCGACCGAGCAGATAAATAAGAGGACAGGACAGATTGAGAACCGTTACGCTTATATTTAGAATACAGATTAGCTTTTTATTTTGAAGGCGACTCAACTCTTTAGTAAACCAAGGAGGCTTATTCGAAGTTGACATTCAGGAAAAAATTAATTCATGGCACTGTAAAAAATAGCCATGTCAGTTCACCTGTATAGATCGGACCAATTGAAATCAGATATAAAGTTATTTATCCGTTCGAAGTCTCCATTCCAAAACGGTTACAAAATACTTAATATAAAAAATATTTATTATATACAGGTATTGAATCAATTAAAAAAGAGCCGAGCAAAATAATTATATTGGGATTCTACTCTATATGTCCCTTTATCGATTTCCAACTTTAAAAAGCTCCTGGGGAAAACACGCTTTTGGGCCCATTCGAGCTTGCATGATTTTTTTTTTTTTTTGTTTTTTTTGACTTTGCATTTATTTATTGAATCTTCTCGTTTTCAAGTCTAACAATAAGTGTATCAAATCTTATATTATAACCTAACTAGCAGTCATATAGACTGTAACAGTATAAATGGCCCTGACAAATTATGGCTGGGTTGGAAGATCAGTACGTTGCAGGCGGGTTCGGTTGGAAACCCGAGTCAAGACCCTTGCGAGTGGATTTGGGTGGGCACAGAGTTTTACATTGTAGGATGCTTTTTGCTTGTCTATTTCATCTTTTACTGCGAGAATGCCGAGATCCCTGTGGATGTTTTGGTTACGAATATACCATGGTGCCCCAGTGATAGTACGCAGGATTTTTGATTGAGCGCGCTGTATGATGTCTATGTTGGTTTTGCTCGCGTTTTCCCAAAGCTGGGAGCCATAGGTCCATATTGGCTTAAGAGTGGTGTTGTAGAGCAGAACCTTGTAGTCCAGACACAAGGGCGATCGGGAGTTTATAATCCAGTGAAGGCTGCTGGCTTTCAGTTTTAGGTGTAGTTTCTTGCATTCAATATGTCTACGCCAAGTTAGACGTCTGTCGAGGTGGATGCCGAGATACGTTACATCGTTAACTTGGGGAATCTGCGTGCTATTCAGGCAGAGCGGAGGGCAAGTTTCTCTGTTTAGAGTAAACGTTATGTGTTTACACTTTTGTTCATTTATTTTAATACGCCAATCAGAAAGCCACTTCTCGACTAGCTTAAGGTGGTTGGTGAGTTGGGTTGTTGCATGGACTGGGCATCTGGAGCGGCTGAGAATCGCAGTGTCGTCAGCGAAGGTGGATGTTGTTAGTCGGCCACTCGTGGGAATATCCGCGGTGTAAAGGACGAATAGAGTTGGCCCAAGTGCACTGCCTTGTGGACACAAAGTTGAAAATGATTGAAACGATTATGTGAAACAATGTTGGGCAGAAAAATGATCGAGGAAAACGCTTATCAGAGCTTGCATGATGCGAAGCAAATTTGATGCAAATAAGCGCTACTTAGGCCTGCGAGATGAGAGCAAACGAATTAAAAAGGGTGAAGCGGGTTACAATTCCCTGTAGCGCACTAGAAAATCGTAATTTTTTTCGATTTCGATTTGGCCAAAATCTTTCGATTTCGTTTATGTCAGTACCCTAGGAGGCGAAAAAGTCAGGACATTTTTCTTCTTCTGCTTCTACTTACTGCAAGGGCATTCTAACTTCGGCATGCAGAAGTTAGCTTCCCATCCCCTAATGTTTTCAAAAACGTCGGACAATAACAGCACATCAGTTTTTAAATATAGTTCTAGGAAGACCTTAAGTGTTTGGCACTTGAAATGACTCCAGACTCTACATGCGTGTGCATAATCAGCCTCTTAACATTCAGTCTCACTTAAATAACAATAAAATTTTTCACGAGGAGTGAAAAAAGTCTCATCAAGTCTTTGAACTGAATTCAAATATTCATATAAAAAAACACCCTGGGATGTTAATACATTGAAATTATCATCCTTTGAGTTATTGGCCAGAGTGTCTAGACTAAAAGACATGCAAATCTTATTTCTAAGAAACTATTTTCTACGGAAACATATTTTGAAACTTAAATATATAATTCCTTGTTTTTATTCAAAGTTACCGATCGTTCCTATGGCAGGTATATGATATAATCGGCCGATCCGGACCGTTCCGAATTATATAGTAGTAAAAGCATATAGAAGACTATTGGCACAGTTTCATTCAGATAGTTTTAAAACTGAGGGACTAGTTTGCGTAGAAACGGACAGACTGACAGACGGACATGACTAGATCGACTCGGCTGTTGATGCTGATCAAGAAAATTTATACTGTATATTGTCGGAAATGTCTCCTTCCCTTCGTTGCAAACTTACTATAATTATAATACCGTGCAGGAATATAAATATGGTGTCCCGAGTGTAAGTATATCATTTACAACTGAAAAAAAATCTAAATATATATAAATGTAAGAAAGTATAGTAGAATTAAAGCAGAGGAATAGAAGAGCAGCAGAACGACAGAGAGAGATCAGCAGAGCAGCAGAGCAGCAGAACGATAGAGGAGATCAGCAGGAGAAGGGGTACAAGAACAACAGCCGAGCAGAGCAGCAGAGCGACTAAAGAGAGCAGCAGCGGAAGCGACAACGGAGGAGAAGCAGAGCAGCAGAGCGACAAGAGAGAGGGGCAGAAAACCGACATTCGGAGAGACGGATTCAGCAGAGACGGTCGCAAGAAAAGACGAGAAACGAAAGCCGTGTTTAGAAAGCCGAAACATTAAAAACCAACCTTTGTAAATCTTCAGTGTTAATATTAATAACAATAATCAATTATAATAATAAACGCTAAGTTGAGTATATCTCATCTTACATAAATGTTGTTCAATTCATTTGTTCTGTTGGTAGCATCTGCATAACGTTTCTCCTTAGAATATACCACATATGATGTATGCAACAAAAAACAAGAAAGGAAGCTGACTTCGGCATGCCGAAATTTAAATACCCTTGCAGTAAGTAGAAGAAGAAGAAGCAAAATGTTTTAAGTATTTTGCGCTCTCGGGTACTGTCACAAAATAAATGTTGCTAGTGCAGAATATTGCTGGCGAAAAATGTTGCAACAAAGCCAAACAGATATATATATATTCCTATGGCAGCTATATGAAATAGTGGTCCGATTTTAATAAAATTAAAACCGAAATTGATCAATAATATATATACTTTAGAGGATCGGAAATGTCTCCTTCACTGCGTTGCAAACTTCTGACTAAAATTATAATACCCTGCAAGGGTATAAGAATATCAATTGATTAATTGATTTTTTTAAATTTTGGTTTGTTTAATTGGAATTATTTATTGCATGGTTTCAGTTAGTCATTTGCAGCGGTGCCATGCAAAACACAGTGTTTTTGACAGTGGTACAACGTCGAATAAGTTTTGTGTTTTTTGTTTTTTCACAAACCATTCGAAATTGGCTGGCAGGGCTGTCATGTTGCCAAATGAAATTACTCATGTATTTGATTAGCAAACATTTTATTTAAATTATTCTAAAATGGTAGGCTTTGTGTTATTTTATTCTTTAAATAATGTTATTTAATATATTTTATTAATTAATTTAGTTTTTTTCTTTACTTTTAAGCACGGTATCCAGACAGAAGAAAACTGTTCCAAAGCAGTGAGAGAGAGCGAGAGGCAAATAGTTTAGAACAACTTGTCCCCTAGGTCTGTTTCGAAGCGCGGTATCCAGTTCAGATTCGAAAATACTAGAAAGGTGCAAGATTTAGGAGATTATTTGAAGCCGCACTTTTAGTATTCCCATAACGCGTCGAAGAAAAGAATAAAAATTTTAATAAAACAGATTGTCCCCGATGTTTGCCTCTCGCTCTGCCCTTCACATATTTCAAAGTATGGATCCCGCCACGAACAATAATGCGTAGAAAAGTCGAATCCAGGAGTTAAAAGAGCAAATACGGTCTTAAATAATTTGATGGAGGCAAATACAATACTTTGGAAATTACATAAACATGCATTAAAGAGACATGGGACGAAAAAATAGAAATAAAAATAACAAGACGAATGCAGGGACAATCGTAAACCATTGCATATTGCTATGCAACTGGTACAGCTAATCGCAGCTTCTCCTCCATTATAATGGCCACTGGTGCCATCATGTTTCTTCCTGAACGGGACACGGAACTCAATTCCAATCATCCGAGTGCCTTCCACATGTACTGGGAGCTGTCCAAGATAGGCGCAGCAGCCGGAATGCATGCCAATTGCTAAGGGACAACTATTAATATCATCAAAAGATGAACGAGACTATTGTTTCAAATATT